>MU132158.1:6377-44902 GCA_015039395.1 Ceratobasidium sp. AG-I | reverse complement strand
CAGATAAGTGTTTCCATTCACGTGCTACAGTATAAACATGGTTAAATTGAGTTATATGTGCAACCAAGTTGCAAACGCACCTCTAAGTGACGAGTGAACCAGTTTAACGCGCACAGCCTCGCAACTATATCGTGATTCACAACGCGCAATGAACGCGTGAAGTCCAATCCCGATCCAAACATTATTCTCCTTGTGGCCATTGGATGACGCAGTAGTAGACAGGAGGGTCGTGTCACCAGATGTGAATAGGAGGTTCAAACGGAGAGCGGCGGAGCTATGGAATGAAGCTGTTTTGGGGAGTCAGCTTGGGTGAGCGTAGATGGCAACACGAAGAAGCAGAAGACATACTGAACATAAAAACGGCGAGAAAGGTGGTATGGCCATCGATGTTGGTTCATTTGATGGCGTTGGGCTCAAGTATGACGCGCCAAAAATAGCAGTTGGAGTAGCGCAGCGGTTGGCTAGTGTTGCCTGGATACACAGATTTGGCTGAAGGGAAGACCAGCATGCGTAGTAGGAGAGATAACTGCTGGGATGAGCGGGCAAGAGCTAGGACGTGCGTCTAGTGACGGCGATGACGTATGCCCATTCGGAGCAGTGTTGGTAATAACATATGTTATTGTGTTAGTCAATGTCAGTTACGTAAAGTGTCCATGTTATGGGGATGTTATGTCAAGATGTTAACCTCACGTGATGGGGCGTGTAGCAGAATCGTAACTTCACAAACAAAACGAGATGTCGAGAGCTCAAATCATGGTCTATCACGTTTGTAAAAAGCTAAGCACACTTGGATCTCTTGTGCATTCATCTCATAGGTCTCAGGCTTCTTGGGTATGCTATATAAACCCGTCTAATGTAGGGTATTCAAGTCAAGGGCCTGACAAAAGACAAATTCTATACACCATGCCGGAAACCGGCTATTTAGAATTCAACAACCTGGCTCTCAACTTGTGTTCGACTCTCTCTGACCACCCCTATTGTTTGTATACAACAACACTTTTGTCATGTTCCGATGTCAATTGGATACAAATTGGAGCATGTGGAGAAATTGAGTTGAAATTCACATTTTTGTTGTTTTACTTCTCCCGTCTGCATTTTAGCGCAGAACCCTCTGAGTCACTACTTAACCACCCTATAATAGCCCACTAGAAATCCACCAGTAGCATTTTTGGCGGGATTGGTGCCATGCTTGCTCATTAGTTGGTACAAAAATGAATGTATATTGGTCATTTAGTAGGACGATCCATCCTCTACGCAAGCCCAAACGATTCTTTAACCTTCAAAACGATATTTAATGGCATGATGTAAATTTTCGATTTCTGTCAGGCCCTTGATTCAAGTCCTTGCTGTCGCTGTGAGGCATTGTATTTAAACGAATCCTTGCAAATCTAAACCCGTTGACGATTCGCAGTGACTACGGTAAGGTTTCAGCGATATCTGCACTAGGTCGCTCATTAGTTTGGGTGTCAAAGCTTTTGTAAACCTTTATGAGAGTTTGAAGTCACGCCCGCTGTCCAGTAACAGGAGCAAATGAGTCAGAAGTGAATACCATGTGTATATAACTTAGCCCAAGTCGCATTAGGCTGCTGGTGACGCTTGTTTTGTGAGGTGGTTGAAGCTCTTGCCCTATCGATCACGCTTGCTCCTGAGCGTCGATATTTCCATAATACAATATGGAAGTCTTGTTCTGGCTCTAGACATCGCAGTTTACATTTATTAACATGTCGCTCTTGCTACAGCGAGCATTTGCAGGACTTTTAGGGTAGTCATGCTTCCGTTTTTAGAGGCAGCCCCAGCGTCAGACTCTGGGCAGCACACTGGATCGAATTCTACAGTACAGCAATAAAAGGACTTAAAGATACCTGCCATAATTCAATCGGCTCATGGAGTACTCAGCAAGAATTTGGGGAGTTGGGGAATCAGAGGTAGATAGGAAACTAGTTTGCTCGAGCATCATCCTCAGCTCTTATGTATGCGTGCTGCGTGTAGTATAGAGCAGCAAAAATGTTATGTACACTACTTGTTGAGGTGTTTCTTGAATCCTAGTGGCGGGGAAGTGTAAGAGCCACTTGACCTTTGGTTGCCACTGGAGCCGCCCGAGGCTGGTCGGCTTGAGTAAGACTTTCGGGCAGGCTCGTCGAATTTCACATAACATGCTGATTGACATGTTAGACACGCGTGACTAACATGAACATTGACTAACTTGTTTGTTAGTCAAGCTGTGTCAATGTTATTTACCAACACTGATTCGGAGACAAGTCCGCCGAGTTGGCGGGTCGTTCATAGATCAACGATGCTCGACGTTGGATCAAACGGCGCAGCTCTGAGCGCATTATTCGTGTGTTCCCGGTGTGATCGTGGCGAATGGAAAACGTCGGGGCGGTTTGATGTGGTGGGGAGATCGGGAATGGATGTATCACGTGAGCAAAGCCGAGGGATCAACAAACGGCGGGGTCTAGCCTAAAGCAGAGCATTATCCGCGCTCAGTGTTTAGGCAGACGCACAGCACTGAATGATACTATAATTACCGACTCGTGGCTCAAAGTGTTCATACGACGCGGGTACTAGGTGCTTGGTTGCAACTCCGACAGTCTAGCCGTCGCGGAATGAAAACAATGTTATGAGAGCAGTTCTTGAATATCAATGCTCTCAATATTCCCATCCAATGCACATCATAAAAGAGATAGATAAACTCGGAATGATAGCTTGGGATAGCATAACTAGAACTAGCCAAACTAAGTAACACCAGCCAACGAGAGCTCCGATTGTATGCGTTGCTGGATCACCTCAAGGTACTGAACGCTCTTCTGAGTCTCGGCGTGCGAATTTCCGAGTACTCTTATTCTCGAGCCCACTGTCTCCTGCATCAGACACTCGGCTTCTCGCAGTTTCCCTTGCGTTTCGTATGTTGACGCCAGGTTGTGCATTCGAACCAGCGTATCTGGATGCTCTTTGCCCAGTACCCTGCGTGCCGTCTCAAGCACCTCAGCATGGAGCACCTCCGCCTCCGACAGTCGACCTTGACCCCAGTATGTCAACGCAAGCATCCCCATACTCATGAGTGTGTTCCTGTGCTCTGCTCCGATCACCCGCTTTTGAGTCTCGATCACCTCCAGGAACAGCGCCTCCGCCTCCTGCCACCGCTCCTGATTGCGATACGTCATTGCGAGGTTGTGCATGCTCGTGAGCGTATAGGGATGCTCATGTCCGCGTACTCGCTTGTTGATCTCAATCACCTCGGTCTGTAGCGCCTCCGCCTCCTCCAACCTGCCCTGTCCCAGGAATGCATCTGCCAGGTTGTGCATGCAGGTGAGTGTTGTGGGGTGTTCGTTGCCGAGCATGTCTCTGCTGGCTTGCAGTGCGATCGCCACGAGTGCCTCGTACTCCTTCTCATATCCGGCTTCAAAGTAAATCAACTGAAGATAATCAGCAAGGTCGGGAACCATTTGCGAGTGATCCGAGTCCAGAGCAAGAAGGTGTGGTAAGAGGCGGCGGCGAAAGGCAAGGTCCTCCGAACTTTGCTCCCGGGGTTTCACGCATAGTGCCAGTGCCCATGCTGCACATTCACGCACGGTCGTCGCATCCGGCGCAGTGTTCCGGCTCCATTCCTGGACAAGCGGGTGCATCGAATACGAGCGAGAGTGAGTGTCGTAGTCGAGCAGGGAGAATGCACGGAGCTCGCGAGTCAGATCCTTGAGTGCGAGCGGATTCCACTCGTCAGACGGGGTTCTGAGTGAAGCCAGGAAACCAAATATGACGGTTTGCGTGGAAACTTGTGACTCGTTTAGCGGTATGTCCATCTTGTAGGACAATGTTCTGGTGCTAGCAGCTTCGAAAATGGCCTCTGCAACTCCCTCATGATGGAAGAACGACATGATCTGTAGGAGCTGGGTGGAACGTGGAGAAAGCTGGCGGTGGCTGACTTCCCAGGATGTAAACAAGGAAAGCTCATGGTCGTCTTGCTGCTGGATCAGACCTCGTCGGAGTACTTCTGCTCGTGCTTTCTGGAAGATTCCGAGATACTCAGCAAGTCCGCACTCGGTGGTGTGCATGTATGCGCCTGCCTGCACGATTGCCAGTGCAAAGTAGCCAAATTGCTGCAACAATCTATGAGCACAAGATATGGGGGAGTCTGGTGTATAGCGCATACCTCTGCCAGTGTATTCGCTATATCGACTGCATTCTGCTCGCCCTCTGCTGGTGAGACCTTGATCATCAGCTCAAGTGCGTCTGCTGGCAGCATCCCTCCCACACGACAAAAGATTCCTTTTCCCCGTGCATGTGTTCGCATCTCCTGGTTCCGAGTAGTAATAAGGACGTCTCCGTGTGCGCACTTGGGGAAGAACTGCTGTAGGTTGAGCTTTGGATCGTCAGCGTTGTTCAGTACCAGTAACCATCGCTCCTGCTTAGACTCTAGCCACGCTAGCGCTTCCTCCTGCGTAGTACCAGCATTGGCGGCCTTCGCAAGGGCAGATAGCCCGGCAGAAGCAGTTTGGTGAGAGGTCGCGTCGATGTAGAACACGTCCCAAAAACTACAGAACGTTGTGAGCTGCAAACCGCGAATAAGGAACGCATGACAGGCGTACAGATTCCTGTGCATATCCACAAACTTTAGCGCCAGCTGAGTCTTTCCCGCCCCTCCTAGACCGCATAACACAAATAAGCGCCTTTCCGTGGGCGGCGGATCGAAGAAGTAGCTCCGCATGCGCTCGAGAATGTCCCCCCGACCGGTGAATGTATGAGATGGTGGAGGACAACGCCCAATGCGTGAGCTCGACCGCTTGAACGTCTGAATGTTTCCCTCTGCACGATACCCGGGGGCCCGAGGTCATCATTAGGATTCCGGCTTAGGGCTAAACGGAACTTACGGGACACTGTCACTGCTCCGATTCCCGCCGCTATAGCATTCACCGCGTCCTGCATCCGAGTGTTAACCGATGTATCTTGCAGGTACTGTCGCGTGTGCACTTGAACCTCCGAAAGCTTCGTCGCATTGTACTGATCGACATCCTGCATGCCCTGATCCGTACTGAAACGGAAGTATACCCCGCTCGTGTGCTCGAACCGACGTGCGAGGTCCTGATGCGTCCTCTCGCAGTCCGAAGCGATCCTCTGTATCGCTGGGAGGAGCTTCGAAGGTAGCAGCCCGTCGTATATCCTCGCATCAGGTATGCTCGCAGAGTGCAGCTGTCCGGCGCCTACGCTCATCACACAAGCGATCGGTCTATCCGGAAACACCGACGACACCTCTCTGAGCGCGATATCTGTCGGATTGTTGCACTCCAGTCCTCCTCCGACATACGGAATCGCGATCCCGTTCTCCTCGATGATGGCTCGCTTGAACATCCCAGGAGTGGCGGTCGTAGCTCGGACAGCTTCCACGATGGTGCAGTCGGGTCCTTGGTTGGCGGAAACGGGGTATGTGCGAATGCAGGTGGGGACGCCAGCGCGAAGGGCATGTGCTGTGCTGGCGCAGACCATCCTAAGTGACACATGTGACGAGTCAGCCAGGATTCTTAGTTAACAGGTCTACCACTCACACTTTACATGGGTTGGTATCAGTACTTGCGTCCATCATCTTCGCATCGGCCCGCCCAGAGTGTCTTGCTACGATCTCGCTCACCACCTTCTCCAGTGCGCTGGCGCTATAGACGCTGTCCCTAGAGAACCACTTCTTCGTCGAGAACGTCCGCTCACTGATCTCCTTGAACGACTTTGCCGCTGTCATAGAATCGAGTCTCAGTCGACCCAGTAGAATCACGGCCAATCTGAGGAATGATCAGCTCAAAGGCAGTCCGGCATCAACGAAGCCTACGCACGCGCCCATTCCGGTTCCGGTCATGAACTCGAACACATCGCATGGACGAGGCGCCTCCGACAAGTTGTTTGCAGATTTCAGCCTGTTCATTGACTCGTCGACAACCTTTAGCGCGCTGAGTACGCTGATTCCTCCGCCATCTACCCGACGTTGTTCATCATCCGCCTTGTATGTAAGCGGTAAGTGTATAACTCACCCAGAGAGAGCAATCGCAGTCCGTCGCTGCCTGGCTTCGTGGACATACTGGAACTGGATCAGCACGGTGAGACTAGCTAGGGTGGTGGGGTTGATGGGAAGTGCTGAGACCTCGAGGCAGCGCCTATGCAATGAGACTTCGGCGGCTATCGAGCTGACTCAGAGACACTGCCGACGGAGATAAAGGGGATCATTATGGGCGAACTCGAGATCATCCTAAGCGAATGCATGCATTGATGGGAATCGATGGATAGAACCAGATTGGTTTTGATTGTGTTCATTACGCATATATCAACGTAATAGCCAGATGAGAATCACAATAGTGGCCGCTTCCAGTGATTGTTGCTTGGCGTAAAATTATACCAGATACACGTAGGTGAGCAAGAGACGGGGTATTAGAAACACTAGTTTAAGAACGCTGCAAGTTGAATTCGGACCGAGTCCATTGAGGGAGATTCACCTACACCGCCTACTCATTCAACACACCACCATGTTCTTGATTTTAGTTTGTGGATGTAATACATTGCTCTACCTTTCTTCCTCTAATTCACCACTAGAGATATCTTAATGGATTACATAGGTGTAACCTGCATACGTCTTGGACTCCTCCACGCTTGTCGGATTTCTTGTTCCTGATTGAATTTTAAATGAACTCTGGTCCTTCGGTCGTATGGTGGTGATATCCTAGGCGAGCTTCAAGCCCAAGGAAGAGATGGCTAATTTGAAAGTGGCCTTTGAATCCTGCGCAACATCTCTTGTATAAATCATTTGGTCGTGTATTCTTGTTCTATACCTTGCCGCTGCTAGGTTAAGCTCGAGCATTCCAAGTATAGTGCATTCGGTGTGAGCTTGTACTTAGCGTAGACAGCCTGGATACGCTCCTCCCATGGTAGAGAGATTTGTTGCACAATGTACTATCAGGTAGTCAAGGTGTACGTAGCAATTTACACTTCATGAGCGCATGAATAGAGCTGCTCAAATCCTAGTTTGTTCCTTGCGTTTATCTCGTATTCGCAAACTACCCGCTGGAGTGTGCTCAGATATGCTTCTCACGCGCACCACCTGGGCCACGCTACATTCGTTGGACTAACTCTCGATATCTGCCAGGACTAATAGAAGAAAAACTCAAAAGAGCTGGCGAAAGTTGATCCCCTAAACCGAAGTGAGTAAATGCATAACCTATTACAAAGTTTACAACGCAATGTCAGCGACGCCGTAGTAACAGAAACCTACTATTTCTCTCAAGTCCTGCTGCCAACATCCCCTTTACCGAATTGTTGTGAGATACATGTTAAATCTACTCCTTCCACGGAACGGCTAGAGAGCCCTGCTGGCGGATCAACTCAAGGACTGCTTGGCGAAGAGGACGAGCGCTGATGGAAATAGGGACAAGCTTCGAGAAGGCAGTGTGTGAAAACAACTGTTGAGGATGATTTCGGAACGTCCGAACACTCAACGCTTCTAATGCTGTATTAGCAGTGGAATAGACGATATACAGAGCTGATGATATTCAGTGACAATAAGGCTTGAGCCTTTATACATGCAGCTAAAGAAACAGATACAAAGATCAACGTGTTCGACACGTAGTCGACACGGTACAGACACGACGCATATAGACAGGAAAGGTAAGTGAGACGTGGCGGACACGACACTATAAAACAGGAGAGAAAAGTACACTTATAGCGTTACATGTCCAGTTACAACAACAACTACTTCAGGGGTTCTGAGGGTGGCGACAATGCTCAAGCCAGCTAGTGGACAGAGTAAGACATGTTCGAGTGATGATTTCATAGTTCAATGGTTGGAGCAGCGGGCCTGAATCAAGACACTTGTTTGATATGTTCGTGCATTATCGCGGGTTGCAATTGCATTTTCCCAGAGCTCGGAAACTGGAAACCCCACCTCGAGAACAAAAACTCATTTACACATGTAGTTCTCATCTTAAATAGGCAACATATATATCATCATCATTGGCTGAATTCTGCATATAAGATGGTATAGACCGCGTCTGGAGAAATCCCGAGTGCTGAATATCTCCCCTCGTTGGCAAACAGCGGTTTCCGCTTCATTTAGATAGGTAACCACCCATATGAAAGTGCAAATGCATTTTTCACATGCTCGAGTACATGTCTTGAGGAAGGAGCTCCGGAGAATCCGTCGAATTGGTGGAGATATACTTCAGCACAATCAAAATGGCGAGGATCGCACTCTCGGACTTGGTCGAGACGTGGACCGGTAGGCTGTGATAAAACCATTCGTTCCCATGACGCGCCGAGGAATCGTGGCGTATATAACAGGTGATAGAAAGATAGCGAATTTTCAATTTAGAATTACACGATTTTGTCCATAATATACAAGTTCAACCGCGCGACGTGCAAGGAAGATATCCCAAACCCGGGAAGATTTCGGTCCACATTGCAATTGGCTCCTCCAGCTCGTTCACGGGCATCTAAGTATCGAGAAAGCAGAAAAACACCTGCCTCATTTCTGAGGCCTACGCGTGCCGCCGTTGAACGTAGCAGTGGCAAATCGCAGCTAAAGTGCAAGGGAAAGCACCGATGTGTGGATCACGTGAGATGGCTTCGCGTGGCTACGCGTGGCGACTCTACGAAATAATAGAGTCAAACGTAAGTTTCGATAGAAGCAACAAACAGATTCAGACACTCACGTTCGTGACATACACAGCAACCTCGTCACCACGCTTCCGCGTCTTCCCGTCCAAAAGCGCTCGAGTTGTGTCCCCCGTCGTGGATAAAGTCCAATTCCTGATGCGAGCCTGGATGGTAGGAATGGGATCGTTCCTCTGGGCTCAATAGACTAGCGGTTCCAACACCGCTAACGTCCCCGTGCCTGCAACTCGCCTCCTTAGTCTCTAACGGCTACGTCATGTACGCTAGCCGACGTCGAGGTCACAACTCCGTGCGACTGCACCCGAACGCTTGCGACGAGTCGGAACCGCCCTTGGCTAAGGATAAGCAAGACTGAGCGTGAAAGTCGAGTCGTTTCTCATGCGAGGAACTTGGGTCGTTCTAGAGGCGGTTGGCAAAACGCCATGGGTACAGCAGGGGCTCGTTGCTCGGTAGCGATCGATGGCGAGGAGGGAAAGCTCCCGTAGACATGCGGAGTTGAGATTTCTAACCACAGTCCGCCGTGTGGATCGTACCCAGGTGCCTCGAGCTTGGTAGGTCCAGACAGGACGGGCCACTCCTTTACCTGCCAATACTCTGTGTCCGGATGAACAACGCGCAGGTCTCCGACGATAGGCCGACAATGGGAGGACGTTCAACGACGGA
Organism: Ceratobasidium sp. AG-I; assembly: GCA_015039395.1. Taxonomy (NCBI): domain Eukaryota; kingdom Fungi; phylum Basidiomycota; class Agaricomycetes; order Cantharellales; family Ceratobasidiaceae; genus Ceratobasidium; species Ceratobasidium sp. AG-I. The sequence goes on along the minus strand of MU132158.1, from coordinate 35,596 downwards.
TACCGATACAGCGACGATATACGCTGCTGGAGAAAGATCCGACAACATTTGAGAGGCGAGGTAACCATTTTCATTCAGCGAGGGAGCGTGACCTTGGTTGGTTTAGAAGGAAGCCTGGTAGCCCGGATCCATACTGCAAGACAATAGATCAGCGACGGAAGTCGATCAGTACGAAACACACGTACCTCGTGACAATTCCGTGGCACAAAACGCATCATGATTTCCTAGCCGAGTGACATTGTCGTCCTCTCCCTTAGTCCTTCTACCGTTATTGGTGCTGCCGAAGACAGGACCCGAGTGTGATGAGCTGAGACGGGCCGAGGCATGGGCATCAACAGTAGTTCGGCGTGAGCGCGCGGACAGATGCGGCATCACTACGCTCGCTCTACAAGACAAGTATTATCAGATAAATCGTGTCATGCAACCAAGGAGGAGACAAACCGGAAGGTGACGAGTAATACTAATCGTGGTCGTGCACAGGTTCACGAGCGTGTTGCTACTCATGACGAGCAATTGACAATCAAGCTCATCCTAACTTGCGCTCTCGGTGGCTGGTAGACGATGACAGGGGAGGTAGGGCGAGAATAACGCCAGATGTGCGGAGGCGATAGAGACAGTTGGCGGTGGAGCTGTGAAGTAAAGTAGATTGTGGCAGTTAGCTAAGATGAAGTTACTCGAGAGGGGTAGAAGTAGTAGACATACTGATGCTCAAAAGAACGAGGTACGTAAACTGGTCGACGCGGTTGGTTGGTTTGATGAGGTTGCTAGTGGCATAGGCGTGCCAGAGATACGAGTTGGCGCCACGCGGCGGTTGGTTGGATGGATTGAGGGAGAATACTCGGGTGTAGCGGAAAGAGAAGCTACCAGAGAGGATGGGCGGGGAGCTAGAGCGTGCGTCTAGTAACGGCGATGACGTATGCCCATTCGGAGACAAGTCCTCCTTGTTGTCAAGTCGTTCGTAAATCAACGATGCTCGACGTCGGATCAAACCGGGCGGCTCCGATCATGTTATTTGTGTGCTCTCAGTGCGATCGTGGAGAATGGAAAACGTCGGGGAGGTTTGATGTGGTGGGGAGATCGAGAATGGATCGATCACGTGAGCAAAGCCGAGGAATCAACAAACGGCGGGATCTCGCCTAAAGCGGGGCATTATCCGCGCTCAGTGGTTAGGCAGACGCACAGCACCGAATGATCTTATGGTTACCGACTCTTGGCCCAGAGTGTTCATACGGCACGGGTGATAGTAGCTCGGTTCATTGCAACTCCGACTGTTTAGACATCGCGGAAGGAAAACATTGGTATGAGAGTGGTTCTTGTATATCGATGTTCTCAATAGTCCCATTCAAGGCACATCATATGAGAGATAGATAAACACGAAATGGTAGCTTGGGACAGGATGACTGGAACTGGCCCAACTAAGGAGCACCAGCCGATGAAGGCTCCGATCGTACGCGTTGCTGGATCAACTCAAGGTACTGAACGCTATTCTGAGTCTCGGCGTGCGACTCTCCCAGCACCCGTTTTCTCAACACCACTGTCTCCTCCAGCAGAGACTCTGCTTCTCGTAGTTTCCCTTGCCTTTCGTATGTTGCAGCCAGGTTGTGCATTGCCTCTAGCGTGTCCGGATGCTCTTTGCCAAGCACCCTCTGATTCGTCTCGAGTGTCTCAACGTCGAGCGCCTCTGCTTCCGACAGTCGACCTTGACTCCAGTATGTCGACGCAAGCTGTCTCATACTCGTGAGTGTGTTCCTGTGCTCTGCGCCGATCACCCGCTTTCGAGCCTCGATCGCCTGCAGGAACAGCGCCTCCGCCTCCTGCCACCGCTCCTGATCGCGATACGTCACTGCGAGGTTGTGCATGCTCGTGAGCGTCTCCGGATGCTCATGACCGCGCACTCGCTTGATGAGCTCGATCCCCTCGGTCTCCAGCGCCTCTGCCTCCTCCAACCTGCCCTGTCCCCAGAATGCTAGTGCTAGGTTGTGCATGCAGATGAGTGTTGTGAGGTGTTCGTTGCCGAGCATGTCTCTGCTGGCTTGCAGTGCGATCGCCATGAGTGCCGCTTGCTCCTTTGTATATCCAGCCTCAAAATACACCCAGTGCAGGTAATCAGCAAGCTCGGGAACCATTTGCGAGTGATCCGAGTCCAGAGCAAGAAGGTGCGGTAGCAGTCGACGGCGAAAGGCAAGGTCCTCTGAACTGTGCTCATGGGGTTTCACACATAGTGCCAGCACCCATGCTGCACATTCACGCACGGTCGTTGCATCCGGCGCGGTGGTCCGACTCCATTCCTGGACAAGCGGGTGCATCGAGTACGAGCAAGAGTGAGTGTCGTAGTCGAGCAGGGAGAATGCGCGGAGCTCGCGAGTTAGATCCTTGAGCGCGAGCGGATTCCACTCGTCGGATGGGGTTCCGAGTGAACTCAGGAAACCGAATATGATAGTTTGCGTGGCGACTTGTGACTCGTTTAGTGGTATCTGCACCTCGTAGGACAGTGCTCTGGTGCTAGCAGCTTCGAAAATGGCCTCTGTAACTCCCTCGTGATGAAAGAACGACATGATGTGTAGCAGCTGGGTAGAACGCGGAGAAAGCTGGCGGAAGCTGACTTCCCAGGATGTAAACAACGAAAGCTCATGGTCGTCTTGCTGCTGGATCAGACCTCGTCGGAGTAGTTCTGCTCGTGCCTTCTGGAAGATCTTCAGATACTCCGAGAGTCCGCACTCGGTTGTATGCATGTATGCGCCTGCCTGCACGATTGCAAGTGCAAAGTAGCCAAATTGCTGCAAGAATCTATCAGCATAAGATGTGGGGGAGTCTGGTGTATAGCGCATACCTCTGCCAGTGTATTCGCCATACTGACCGCGTCCTGCTCGACCTCTACTGGTGAGACCTTGAGCATCAGCTCCAGCGCATCTTCGGGCAGCATCCCTCCCACACGACAAAAGATTCCCTTGCCCCGCGCATGTGTCCGCATCTCCTGGTTTCGAGTAGTAACCAAGATGTCTCCGTGCACACACTGGGGGAAGAATTGTTGCAGGTTGAGCTTAGGATCGTCGGCGTTGTTCAGTACCAGCAGCCATCGCTCCTGCTTAGACTCTAGCCACGCAATCGCTTCCTCCTGCGTAGTACCAGCATTGGCGGCCTTCGCAAGAGCAGATAGACCGGCAGAGGCAGTTTGGTGAGAGGTCGCGTCGATGTAGAACACGTCCCAGAAGCTACAGAACGTTGTTAGCTGCAAGCCGCGCATGAGTAATACGTGATAGGCGTACAGATTCTTGTGCGTATCCACAAACTTCAGCGCCAGCTGAGTCTTTCCTGCCCCTCCTAGACCGCATAATACAAATAACCGCCTTTCTGTGAGCGATGCATCGAAGAAGTAGCTCCGCATGCGCTCGAGAATGTCCTCCCGGCCGGTGAATGTATGAGATGGTGGCGGGCAACGTCCGATTCGTGAGGTCGACTGTCTCGGCGGGTGGATGTTGCCCTCTGGATGATCAGTTGGAATGAGATTAGCTGGCAGAGTAGAAACATAAAGAGACAACCGGACATACGCGTGATTGTTACTGATTCAGCGCCGGTGGCGATCGAGTTGACCGTCTGGTCGACCCTAGAGGTCACGGCGGCATGTTTCAGATAGGTCTGGGTGTGAGCTTGTACCTCGGACAGACGAGCCGGGTCCGACTGGTCAATGTCCTGCATCCCCTGCTCGGCGTTCAACCGGAAGTACACGTTCGGTGCGTTTTCGAATTTACCGGCCAGCTCTTCGTTTGTCCTCTCGCAGTCCGTCGCAATGGAGCTGAGAGCATCACTTAGGTCTCTCGGTAGGAGCTGTGACAGCCTACTGCGCTCTGGCACGCTCGCCGAATGTCGCTGACCAGACCCGACGCTGAGCACGGTGGAGATCGAGCGCTCCGGGAATGCTAGCTCAACCTCCTTGATCGCATATGTCGTTGGGTTGTTACACCCGAATCCCCCTCCGATGTATGCGGTCTTGACTGCCTGTTCTTGTATCCAGGCCCTCTTGAACATCCCTGGCGTCGCCATCGTCGCACGTGCAGCCTCGACGATCGTGCAGTCCGGTCCTTGGTTGGCGGCGACTCGATAGGTACGGATGCAAGTGGGAATGCCAGCCCTAATTGCATCGGCGGACATGGCGCAGACCATCCTATATAGGTCAAGCAAAGTCAGCAGAGGGGCGATCAAACACGGGAGCTGGACTGGCTTACACTTTGCATCCCTTCTCATGGCTCTGCTCGTCAATCATCCTTGCGTTTGCCCGCCCACAGTACCTGGTGACTATTTCCCCGATCACCCTCTCCAGCACGGTAGCACTGAACGCGTCGTCCACCCCAAACCGTATCCCAAGTCCTTTCTTCACGAATCCCTTCCGTAGTATCGCCACGTAGCACTCGATTGCCGTCGAGATCGGAAGCCTTAGCCTGCCGAGTAAAATAGCGACGAGTCTGGGGAAGCATCAGCACAAAGGTAAATCGATGCATTGCGCCAGTGCCCTTACCCTCCAGTCCCTGTTCCGCAGATCAGATCAAACATGTCGCATGGTAGAGGTGGCTCCGAAAGTCCTAGGATATCCTGAAGCCTATGCATGATCTCCGAGACGATGATGAGCGCGCTGAGTACGTTGATCCCGCCTCCGTCTGGGCAGATTGTGAGCACACCATAGTCTGACCGCAAGATGGGAGGATAATACCAAGGTTTAGTAGCCGTATACCTTTCTTCTTTGATGTGGGCGGCATGTTCGTGGGCGGCAAGATTGTGCTGAAGCGAGGGTGTGGAAGTGGAAGGAAGAACGGCAAGGGTACAGAGACAACGAGGCGGCGCTTATGCACTGACAGTTCAGCGGCTATGCTATCCCAGGTAAGCAGGCGATCTTGGAGCCCTGATAAGGTCAGGATAGGATGATAAGATCAAGTCTAATCTAGTGGTGATGTGGCTATGACCTTTTCCAAATAGGTGGCTACGATGTAGTTTTCAAGTGGCCAGGGAGTGACATTTCATGTACATATACAATCATGCTTAATTACGCTGCGGTAAATGCTCCCCTCCAATATCAGAAAAAAATACTTTCTGGATGCTTCCGGAATCACACAAAAATCGCTCTGGCTACATAACCTTTATGGAAACGTTTCATGAGCACGGGACGCTACGTACGTCACTGACTCAAGTTCCCTCCAAGTGCCCGAAGTGGCCGAGCTATCGTCCGTTCATGGCCTTGAGTGACACTCGACCACCCTTTGAGCTCTACATGTACAATCAAAGTTTTGGTGCTTGGAGTACACGGCATGGGAGCGCCCTTGCTCTTGTATTCACGGCGCAGTCTGCATCCCTGAGACACATTGGCATGCCTCCGAAATCATTTAAAATCTGTTTGCTCAGTAGGATCGATATGGCTTGATTGTTGTGAGAGAAATGGGGTACGAGCGAAGGAATCAATGTGAACACTGGCGGGTACAGAAAGACCGAATGTTGTTGGCGTTGGAAACCGGAAATACTATGGAGCATACACAACTCGAGGGTTCTGGTTACCTTTGTGTATACTATCTGCGCTCATCACGTGCTCATCGCACGCGCGTTCTGCCTCCTATGCACGCGCTCTTCATGCCCATCGCTCTTTAGCATATAATAGAAATGTAGGGTAGTAATAGAATGTATCTCTTTACATCGGTTAACACTCCTACTATAGCAATCATTCAATGGTATACCATCATTCTCGAAGGCAAAGTGTGAGAGTAGCCGCCGATGAAGCACGGGGCGAGAAGTGAACCTTTGAGAATGATGATTGCTACCTCGCTGGGGAGATAGAGAGGGCTGATGGCAGCGCATTCAAAACCCAGGGAAATAATCTGAAGAGCTCACCAGTAACGAAGATGGGTCTCAATATGCGCTTATCAAGTTGGTTGATATTCTCCCATCGTGCAATTGTCACACCGGTGAGCACCAGATGAGAAAGATGTGATGAAAAAACGTAGGCGAAACGTATCTTGCTAAGAGGAAAATTAAAAACTCACTAATCTAAATAATAGATCTCCCTCAAAATTGTTAAATGCGTCGACTTCAGTATAGCTATCGAATGTGATTTTCCGTTTGTGAGAAAGCAGCTCGAAAGTCGGGGCCATAGTGTAATGGTCGTGATTTATCCCTGCGGAGTACAAGTGATGGAAACTGGCATTTGAGCCAAAGATCGAAGGTCATGGTGGTCTTTCAATCGGGACGACCGAGCACTCCGGTCTCGGGAGTGCGCCAACGTCCAGGTCACTCATGCGAACGCCACGGACGTCCTGGGTGTCGGAGGTCTTGTCATACGATACGTGGAGTCTGCTGGCGGTACATAAGTGCCGGTATAACAACTCGTAGAGATGTAAATCGAAGAAGGACGGACCAACCGGCTCAATCTAAAAGCGACGAAGGGCGAAAACGAAACAAGGTGTCAGTCTGAATAAGAGGGCTGTCAATGCTCACTATCGTGGCATCGCTTCTCCCAGGTACCTCTCTTCCTACTTTTTAAATCTAAGCTATGGTGTGCTGAATACAACTAGCTTCTGCCGAGTGTCCATCCGAACCCTAGGCCGGGACATACAGGTGACCAGCGCAGTAAAACGCAGGAAGCTCGATCCGCCACACGCCTCCATTCTTCTCGCCTCCTCAAGATATAAGACTAAAGCACCTCACGAAGTGCCGTTGACTAAAATATCCGCTGATCTGAAGCACACGTTTGATTGTGGTTGCGATAATGTTCTAAACTGAGACACGGAGGCGCGTCCAAGGTGATGTCCAGGGGGAGAAGAAACACGAATAGATAGCCCCGAGTGCCGAGAAGAGTCAAAACGCGAGTTTCGAGACGGGAACAAGAGAAGAACGCAGATCGTTCTGTCGAGAGCCAGGCCACCACGACGTTTACGTGTCGAAAGCAACGCCCATATTGTATGGGGAGGAATAAAGCCAGATCGTGCGGAGAGTTCATATTTGGTCATATACCCGAGGGACGTACGAGCCAGCGGGAAGAACTCGCTAAAAGTGCTAAACTCACTGCGTCAGGTCAAGCCACCAGGATTACGGAACGGAAGCATTAGTCTGTTTAGAATAGGTACCTAGATAAGCAGATTAGATCAATAGGTTCGATTACATCGTAGCGAGTCGATACAAGTCAACCCAAAGTCGCACGTCGAAGTCAAGTGCAAAGTCAAATCCTCATCACTGGGCGCTAACGTCTCAATCAAATGTGGTCCCTGAGACCCTGTCTCCAATTTCGCGTTGATCCTCGTCTTTGACCCACCCGCGACCTACTCCCAAGGTGTTCCCCTCCACGCCGGTAAGCGATCAAATGATATAGGGAAAGAAATCTATTTAATTGACTGCTGTCGAAGAAACAGTCCAGTAGATTCGCTCGAGATGCATCTGTTCTCAATGCGAGTGCCGTGTGTTGCGCGTGTTTGCAGAGGGAGTCTAGGTACCTAGTGAGTTAGTTGTCTAACTGATGTTCGTGAACAAATGTGTGAATACTAATACTGGATACACAGTCGTTACTCACCATTCTGGTCGCCCTCGAATTCAGGACCAGACTCTATGTTGCCTCGCAGACCTCGTCCTAGCCCTCGTATCTACTACTGATGCAAGCATCTCCATCAGGGTTTTACGTCTTCCTCTCGAGGTTCCACGAGCTCGAGAGTTCTCGCCGCGTCTAAGGCGACGCTGCTTAGTACCAGAGGCCACCGAACAACGATTGGTATCGATGGTGGGTTCCCAGTGGCTCAATACTAGCGTATAGCCTTTACTGATCTAACCTGTCATGACAACAGGCTATGCCAACGAGTGCAGAATTGACCAAGATCACAAAAACAACATATACTAGTCTGGATCACGAGAGATCGATGAATACCTCACACAAGGCTCAGATGCTCGTCGATTGGACTTCATCTCATGCTGGAGCTCGATTATTGTGATGGTTTCGAAACGGTGAGAGGCGTGTCCTCCCAAATTGCTCGTCTCCAGTCCTTTCCTGTCCCATGCCTCGAGGTTCCACATGAGCGTGACACGACATTTGGAGGGGTAGCGGCTTTAGCGACTTATGCGGTATTGCACCATCTAGTCCCCCTCGACCAGTGTTACGACCTGCTCATCTACGATTGCTATCCATCTACTCCACGGAGCTTTCGAAAGACGAAATCATATCGGAACAGTGCTAGGTCATACAACTAAATGCGATCTGAATAAAGAGGCCATCTTATCGGGATGCACAAAGCGTACCCAGGTGCGTGTTCTTCCCTGATGCGTTTCCTTTCATTCTTCGCTATTCCGCGCTTTGGCAGAGATTCTTTGAGCTAATTATGGCATCCGTGGCTTCAGGTTCGCATAGTGATGACGACGACAATTGCAATCTCGGACTTGATCGAGACATAGCTGGGTAGGCCGCGACAAATAACATTTGTTCGCATGGTGTGTAGCCGGAATGGGGGTGTATGTAACAGGCGATAGAAAGATAGCGAAGGTTCAAATTAGAATGACATGATTTTGTCTATAACATACAAGTTCGACCGCGTGGCGTGCAAGACAGATATCTCAAGCCCGGGAAGATTTCAATCCACATCACATCCTCCAGCTCGTTCACGGGCATTTGGGTAGTGAGAAAGAAAAAAAGCTCACCTCCACTTCACTTCCAAGGCATATGCGTGCCGCCGTTGAACGTAGCTGCGGCGAATCACAGTTGGACCGCAAGGGAAAGCGCCGATATATGGATCACGTGAGTCGACTTCGGGTGGCTACGCGTGGCGAGCCTACGAAATAGCAGTGTTAAACCTAAGTTTCGATAGGAATATCAAACACATTCAAACACTCACGTTCTTGACATACACAGCAACCTCGTCACCACACTTCCGCTTCTTCTCGCCCCGAAACGCCCGAGTCGTGTCGCCCGTCGCGGATAAAGTCCAAGCCCTGATGCGAGACTGGATAGTAGGAATGGGGTCGTTCTTCCGAGCACAATAGGCCAGCGGTTCCAACACCGACATCCCCGTACCCGCAACTTCCCTGCCTAGTCTTCAACGGCTACGTCATGCAGCTCCACCCTATGCTAATCGACGTCGAGGTTACAACTCCGTGCAACTGCACCCAAACGCCTGCGACGAGTCGGAACGGCCCTGGACAATGGCTAAGCAGGACTAAGCGTGAAGGTCGAGTGAGATCCTATTCGAGAAACTTGGATCATTCTTGGATCATTCCCGAGGCGGCGTTGGCGAAACACCAAGAGGAAACTAGGGGCTCATTGCTCGGTAGGTGCCGTGGCGAGAAACGAAGGCTCCCGTAAACAAGCAGAGTTGATGCTTCCAGCCGCTGTCCGCCGTGTGGATCGTGACCGGGCGACTCGAGCTTGACGCGTCCAGAAAAGACCGGGACACCCCTTATCGGCCAACACGCTGCGTCTGGATGAGCAACGAAGCGCAGCTCGCCGACGATAGGCCGACAACGAGAATACGGTCGAAGAGGGATACTAACCCAGTGACGATGAACGCTGCCGGAGAGGGATCCGAGGATAGCAGAGCGGCGAGGCGAACATTTGAAACGAGGGAATGTGGCGTTTAGAGGTTTAGAGGGGCGTACGTTAGCCTAGCTCCATACTATAAGATAGTATGTGAGTGACAGGAGCATATTAGTATAAAACAGACGAACCTCGTGGCGAGCTGACGGTACAAAGCACAGCAAGAGTTCGTGGCTAAGTGATATTGTCGTCCGCTCCATAATTCCTACTACCATTCCTGCTACTGCCGAAGCCAGGACCCAGGTACGAAGAGCTGGGACAAGCCGAGGCGCAGTCATCAACAGTAACTCGGCGTGAGCGCGCGGACAGATCCAGTATTATCGTGCTCACTCTGCAGAACAAATATTGTGAGCTAAATCGTTTCATACACCCAGGAGGCAGATGAACCTCCGCGTGGCAAGCGATACCAATCGTGGCCGTGCACGGGTGCACGGGTACATTACTACTCGCAAGGGGCCAGTGAGGAACAACCCCGCCCGGAAGAGCACTTGCCGGGGGTACCGCACGACGACAGAGAAGGCGGGGCGAGCATAACACCAGATGGGAGGAGGCGAGACAGACGGATGGTGGTGGAGCTGTGGAATGAAGTGGATTGTGGCAGTCAGCTAGGATGAAGCTACCTAACGAGATGCAGAAGCAGAATACATACTGATGCTCCAAATGACGAGGGACATAACATGATCGACGCGGTTGGTTCGTTTGATGGCGTTGCTCGTGGAATAGGGTGCGCGGAGATACGAGTTGAAGCCTCCAGCAGCTGACTGGATGTAGAGACTCGGGTGGAAGGAAACACTCAAGGGTGGCAGAAGTAGAAACCGCTAGAATGGGTGGGCAGAGAGGAAGGACGTTGTCTGGTAACGGCGATGACGTATGCCCATTCGGAGACAAGTCTGCCGAGTTGGTGGGTCGTTCGTTGACCAATGATGGTCGACGTCGGATGCAAAGGCGCAGCTCCGATCATGTTATTCGTGTGTTCACAGTGCGATCGTGGAGAATGGAAAACGTCGGGGCGGTTTGATGTGGTGGTGAGCAGTGTTGGTAATAACATGTGTCAGTGGGTAAGTCAATGTAACTTATGTACTGTACCATTACGATCAAAGCGGCGGTCCCTGTCCCCTCAGAAATCGACGCGACGCGAAATTTTGATGTGTCCCCTGTCCCCCTCCCGGCCGACGCAGGGGGACAATGTTACATATATGCAACGATTTTTTGCGCTCCGAAGTTACATGTCGCTCCATAGTTATAGATATCGTAAATCACGGGTAAATGAAGCCATAATAACTACTCAAATACTATTTACATTTTACAAGCTCGAGAGGTCTTGGAAGAACGCTTAGAGAAGTAAGTCGGTTTGCTATACTCCTGCCCTTCGCTTGCAAATCCATCAAGATCATCATTCCCACTTGCAAGAAAATCAGGAAGCCTACTAAGGTGGATCGTATTCAGGACATGTTCAATCAGCTCGTGAACAGTGTGGTCGCAATCGAGCTCAGGGCAACCCGATTCGGGCTCTAGATTGTCCTCGTCTACATCCGAGCAGAAGTTGCTTGTAGAGCGCAGAGTTTAAGGAGCGTAAGCCGGTGAGAGCTTGCCGGGTTTGTAGGCTAGTCAGACTTGCAAATGAGAGATTGAAGCTTGTCTCGGGAACCGCGCAAAGCTTAGAGGTCTAAATCGAATCAATTAGAACAAATAGCCAGTGTTGAAACTCAAGGTACTCACTTTTTTAATTAGCCTTGGGCCGTTAATAGTGTTTTAGCTTTCGACTAGCCAACGTACACTGCGGTTTCGGAGAGTCTTGATTGTGTGGTCATTAACTACGTCCAATGGAGCAAACCCTGCTATTAGAGCCTTAGCGCAATGCCACAGCTATATGATATTTATTACAGTATCTAGAAACTATTTTGCCAAGTGTACGTCAAATCGACGCTGGTGTGTTTCAGTCCCCTGTCCCACGACCGCACGACGCGGGGGGACAGCGCAATCAACAAGGGTAAACACATCTAAGCGCCTGGCGTCTTTATGTAAGCGACGCATTGATCGTAATGGTACAGTAATCGGTCAATGTAACGTCAATGTTATTGACTTTGTCAATAATCACGTGACTGAGCATACATGCGAATGCTAGCATAGATTGTTCACTACGCCATAAAGAGTTTCGAACTAAGTATTTACATCAATGGAATTCAGTAATGTGTGATGTTCTCGAGTAGCTAAGTCAAAGATTTCAAGTTCCTTTGTCAAATTTGCCAGCCCACCGAGCTTAAAAACATCAAGCCCCTGTCCCTCAGGCTCTGATACTTCGTAGTTAAACAAATCTCTAAGTAGAATCACCTCCTGCGTACCAAAAAAAAGGCGGACACGCCGTGGCAACTGATGCAACTGCTGGTCACTCGTAAGCAGTGGGAGCTCGGCCACTTCGTCCTCGGGTGGGTCCTCATCATCGACGACGTCTTGGTGCAGTCGTGCAGCGAGCGCCGTAATGTCCGATGCTGCCGAGTCGTCCTCTATGTTATCCTCTCCTATTTCCTCGGCGGTTTCGTCGTGTAGATCGTCTTGAGACTGGGCGTTAGTAATAGATTCGACGTCTAAGACTGACGAGCCCCCGAATTGACGTTTAAGGCGAGCGCGAGTCAATCCTGCCGCTGCGTGCGTCCGCTTCAGTTCCATCCGTACGATTGCAGTATCAAAAACTTTCTCATGCCCCAAGCGGGCACGTCGCTTGGTATGTATGTTGCCCATCTCACTAAACAATCGCTCACATCCCGCGGAATTAGCAACAATCGACAGGATGTGTATCGCGAGGTGTGTAAGCTGATGTCGACCAGAGTTTGGGGTCTTGTACGCAAGGAGGCCAGACCAAATATTGACAAGGTTTTCAGGTTTTCCCTACATTCGATTGCTCAGTAAGATCAGGTGTAGTGTTATATCGAGGTTTTACTCACTGCTTTATCATAAGTCGCTTTCAGCTCCTTATAATCCCACTTATCGGGATGAAACTCTCCTCGACCTTCGTAGTAATCCATGAAGGCCTCATGAAGCTCAAGGTCGTTATCTCGCCGAAAACCCCGCCGGAAAACGCGTTTTACAATACCGTAAATAGATGAACGGTTAAGCGATGTATTTCTAGGGTTGAATAGGCGAGCACGAATGAAAGGGTTTAGGAAAACCGCTAGGATAAAGGGGTCTTGGTCCACCTTGCTCCAGCGACGCTCAAGGCTGTCTAAAACGCACTGGCGAACAGCAGGATCGAGCGTGTAAGTTGCATATTGGTGGTAATGTCGGCCTAGTTCGACCAAAATGTGATCAAGTCGTGTTGTTGGCGCTTGAGAGACGTTTGCTGCAATTGCGAGCGGCTCCAAATACAGCTTGAGTCTGTCATATTGAGATAATGTTAGCTAAAATCCATCTCAAACTTTGTAAATAAACTCACTCGTTTAGTCTCTTCCAAAAATCAGGGTTCTCAATCTGCCGCATAATCTCTTCAGCGTGTTGAATTTGCTCTGCGTAGCGACCAGCGGTTGCTCGAAATGCTTCCGGGTGCAGCGCGACTAACGAACGCAAGGTGTGAGACCCGGAGATCAGACTTGTGAAGGAAAGAAAATGAGCAGTCCAACGGTTGATTGAAGGCAGACTAAAGCTGTGAGTTCGGCCTGTGCTCCGTAAGTGCTCTTCTTGAAATAAGCCAAATACGTATGAGTGGCTTAACATCCACTTGATAATATCGATGGCGACTGCGGCTGATTGAACAAGTTCCGTTTTGAGGTCCAAAATCTCGCCAAAAACAAGATTAACCTGGTAAGAAAGGTTTCAGCCACTTGTACCTCATTTAAGACGCATATATCCTTACCTGGTGTGCCCAACAATCAAATACTAGTATATGCGGCCTTTGACAATGGAGTCTAACACGCATTCCCCGTGAATCGCCTCCTGCGTCTGAAACCCAAGCGATGATGCGCACACCATGCTCTCGCTCGCTGTGATCAATGTCGTTTAGCACAATGCTTAAGTGGTTGTCCGCGGTTTTGCGTTTTGCTGAGATATCGTGCACTTTAACGGTATAGGTCTGAAGAATTTTCAGGAATGGTAGATATATACAGCAATTTGTACCTACCTTGTAATCGACTGAAAGCATCGACGCCAGCAGCGAAGTGCGCCTAATATTCTTCCAGCCATCGCTCATCCCAGTTGCAACCCGCCCTTTGACTGCCTCGCCACCTACTTCAGGAGAGTATCATATCCTTACCCTCAAGGGTACCTTACAGCTTGGATTATATTGCCTCAATGAGGGCCACAGCTGGCTGCAGCTTCCTGATGTCAAGGAGTATCCTTGACTTTTTTTTCATAGACGTATAATATGTTTGCCAGTATAGTTCAATCATATAATGACTGTACTTGATGTCAAGGAAGGGGGGGGGATGCCCCTATTAGCCAAGGATACTTTTTGACTATCCTCAGGACAGGATAAAGAATCCTTTGTTTCATCAATAAGGATACTTGATGTAAGGATACTCAATGATACACTCAGAACCCAATTGTTTGTATAAATCAGCAATGAAATCTGGGGGATACCAGGTCCATTTTAAATAGATATATTCCTAATAGAAAAGAATATCCTTACCTATAGCTAAAAGGATTCTTGGCACAAGTATATTGAAGTATACTTGTTACACAAGTATCCTTACTAGACTTATTGTCAGTAATATGGGTAGATTCCCTACAAATTATACTTTTCTGCAAATCAAGGATGTTGCAATATTAAACAACCAAGGATACTGAGAGGCTAAGGATACTACAGATATTGAGGATACTAAAAATACTAAACAAGCAAGGATACTGAGTGGCTAAGGGTACTAACTGGCTAAGGATACTACAAATAATGTACATTCCAAGGATACTGTGAGCACTTAAGAATAAAAAAAGTACAAAAAGATGCTAAATGCAGCCACCAGGCATTGCAGGGCTGGAGCATTGGCTGCAAATGGGCGGGAAAATATAACCTGGGGATTGGTCAAGGATACTTGATGCAAGGATGTTTAATGATAGTAAGGATACTGTGAATACTAAAAATACATTGACTACTAAGGATACGTGAACAATAAGCATACAGACATAGCACAAAATAACACCACAACAGTGCCACATAGATAATGTTGGTTACCAAAAAGTAACCTGTGGACTATCCAAGGATACTCACTAGCTTCAAGGATACTGCTTGGAGCATCCTTGACACCTATAGACTGGTTTAGGATCTCAAAAGTGTATCCTTGCAATAGGCACTAGCTGAAATTCAGCTTTGATGACTGGCAGCAGCAGTAATTGCACCGTAGATGCAATTGCTCCCTATACTCATTAGATGCGCACGGCCTGTGTGATCACGAATCTGTGCTTATCTTCCTGATTGGTGCAGTAGCTGAGGAGGCCGCAGGGAATGTTTGCCCCTAAACACCCCTAAAAGCACTGACCCAAAAGCAGCTCCTTTGGGGAGGTTTCAGGCAACACAGGGTTGTATATATTGTCTGTGCACATGTATTGGACGTATGAAGCACAGATTTAGTGATAGAAGTGGCAGATAAGAGTGTAGCACATAGGGGGGATAGGGGTTGCCCCCCCTCTTTTGTTCAGCATGATCAGGAGGAAATCACTGTAAACCACTGGCCCCATCATGTGCAGCACAGCTGAAAACCTCAGTATGCAAAATATCTCACACAGTAGACACTTATGCATTGTAGGAGTGTAGATATTTGCCTGGGGTTTTGGTTTCATGTTTTTGCCAGCTTCACTCTGCTGTTTGGGTCTGTTTCTGCTCTCCTGCAATGCATAAGTGTCTACTGTGTGAGATATTTTGCATACTGAGGTTTTCAGCTGTGCTGCACATGATGGGGCCAGTGGTTTACAGTGATTTCCTCCTGATCATGCTGAACAAAAGAGGGGGGGCAACCCCTATCCCCCCTATGTGCTACACTCTTATCTGCCACTTCTATCACTAAATCTGTGCTTCATACGTCCAATACATGTGCACAGACAATATATACAACCCTGTGTTGCCTGAAACCTCCCCAAAGGAGCTGCTTTTGGGTCAGTGCTTTTAGGGGTGTTTAGGGGCAAACATTCCCTGCGGCCTCCTCAGCTACTGCACCAATCAGGAAGATAAGCACAGATTCGTGATCACACAGGCCGTGCGCATCTAATGAGTATAGGGAGCAATTGCATCTACGGTGCAATTACTGCTGCTGCCAGTCATCAAAGCTGAATTTCAGCTAGTGCCTATTGCAAGGATACACTTTTGAGATCCTAAACCAGTCTATAGGTGTCAAGGATGCTCCAAGCAGTATCCTTGAAGCTAGTGAGTATCCTTGGATAGTCCACAGGTTACTTTTTGGTAACCAACATTATCTATGTGGCACTGTTGTGGTGTTATTTTGTGCTATGTCTGTATGCTTATTGTTCACGTATCCTTAGTAGTCAATGTATTTTTAGTATTCACAGTATCCTTACTATCATTAAACATCCTTGCATCAAGTATCCTTGACCAATCCCCAGGTTATATTTTCCCGCCCATTTGCAGCCAATGCTCCAGCCCTGCAATGCCTGGTGGCTGCATTTAGCATCTTTTTGTACTTTTTTTATTCTTAAGTGCTCACAGTATCCTTGGAATGTACATTATTTGTAGTATCCTTAGCCAGTTAGTACCCTTAGCCACTCAGTATCCTTGCTTGTTTAGTATTTTTAGTATCCTCAATATCTGTAGTATCCTTAGCCTCTCAGTATCCTTGGTTGTTTAATATTGCAACATCCTTGATTTGCAGAAAAGTATAATTTGTAGGGAATCTACCCATATTACTGACAATAAGTCTAGTAAGGATACTTGTGTAACAAGTATACTTCAATATACTTGTGCCAAGAATCCTTTTAGCTATAGGTAAGGATATTCTTTTCTATTAGGAATATATCTATTTAAAATGGACCTGGTATCCCCCAGATTTCATTGCTGATTTATACAAACAATTGGGTTCTGAGTGTATCATTGAGTATCCTTACATCAAGTATCCTTATTGATGAAACAAAGGATTCTTTATCCTGTCCTGAGGATAGTCAAAAAGTATCCTTGGCTAATAGGGGCATCCCCCCCCCTTCCTTGACATCAAGTACAGTCATTATATGATTGAACTATACTGGCAAACATATTATACGTCTATGAAAAAAAAGTCAAGGATACTCCTTGACATCAGGAAGCTGCAGCCAGCTGTGGCCCTCATTGAGGCAATATAATCCAAGCTGTAAGGTACCCTTGAGGGTAAGGATATGATACTCTCCTGAAGCAGCTCGCCTCGCGCATCAGAGTGTTGGCAGTTTCGACTTCACCATCAAGTACTGCCCCTGATAATTTGTGCCGGTCCGGAAGCTTTGCCTCAGGCCTCCAACTATCAAAGAACATTCGAGTTTGAGGGTTATTGATTGAATTCCATGACCAGCCATTGGCAACCCAAAGCTAGCAAATATCGGATTCAAAGCGTGTCTGCAACTCTTTTGACAGGTAGGTGTCGCCCGGGGTACCTCCTCTAAAAGGACTTGGCAATACCCCTTTAGATTGCCTTGAATCTTCTAACAAGTCCGGATGGCTTGGCGTCGCCTCAGCACTGAGGTGTGCCTTCACTCGCACGTCAATAACTTTGCAGTCCCTGATGTGCTTCTCAAATCCATCACGTCGCCCTGGAATGGGCCTCTCAATTGTTAAAGCTAGATGCATATATAAGTAAAACAAAAAGATAAAAGCAAACAGGCTTAGGTGATAGCGTACCGTGCTCAAGCAGTTCCCCCGGGTCTTGTACTGCGGAAATGATCCCTCGCACCCGTGCATCATTATCCTCTTGGCGCAAGGCGCTGATGCACTTCTCGATGCACGCGCGGCACCATGTGTTAATGAACGTGCTATTCTTTCCGTGGTAGTCCTTTTGAGCGCCCTTTGATTGGTCTTTTGCTCGGACCTGGAAATATTCCCAATGCCATAGTTTCGGAGGCATTCTAATAAGGGTTACAAGTCTTAAGATATCAGTAATGCAAATAGACCTGAAGCTGTAGGGGACCTCACGTAATAACGGGTGTGGGGATAGCTCGATGATTCGTTCGTGTCTCACTGGGAGGCCACCCACCTCCCTTATATATGCGTGGTCTATACGTGCCAGGGTGTTCAAGAACTTGGTGGAAACATCCATCTACAGAATATTGACGACGCAAGCGGCGGGAATGACCTGGGCATTGTTTGTCACCCAACTCATCCGAGGGCAGGCGAGGCTTACTAACAGTGCCGGGCATGTATGCCCAAGCCTTAACCATTTCACATTACATCTTGACTTACATGTCTGACACACGTGACTTTTACTTACACACCTTAACGTCAACGTAAGTCCATCAAAGTCAACGTCGTTTACCAACACTGGTGGTGAGACCGAGAATGGCTGGATCACGTGAGCGAAGCCGAGGGGTAAACAAACGGCGGGATCTGGCCTAAAGCGGAAGCATTTTGCGCGCTCAGCGTTTAGGCAGACGCACAGCACTGAATGATCCTATTGTTACCGACTCGCGGCTCAGAGTTTTCACACGGCACGGATAATATGTGTTTGTTTGTTGCAATTTCAACAGTTTAGCCATAGCAGAATGAAAACAATGGCACGAGGTTGGTTCTTGTACATCAATGTTCGCAATAGTCCCATTCAAAGCACATCATAAGAGAGATGGAGAAACACGGAACGGTGGCTTGGGACAGGACTACTGGATCCGGCCCAACAAAGTGACAATAGCCGACGGAAGCTCCGATCGTATGCGTTGCTGGATCAACTCAAGGTACTGAACGCTATTCTGAGTCTCGACATGCGACTCTCCCCGCACCTGCCTATTCAAAGCAACAGTCTCGGTCATAAGCGACTCCGCCTCTCGTAGCCTCCCTTGCTTTTCGTACGTTGTTGCTAGGTTGTGCATCGCCACTAACGTGTCTGGGTGCTCTCTGCCTAGCACCCTCTGCCTCGTCTCAAGCATCTCAACATAGAGCACCTCCGCCTTCGACAATAGACCTTGACTCCAGTATGTCAACGCAAGTGTTCCCATACTCAGGAGTGTGTTCCTGTGCTCTGCGCCGATCACCCGCTTTTGAACCTCGATCACCTCTAGGAACAGCGCCTCCGCCTCCTGCCACCGCTCCTGATCGCGATACGTCACTGCGAGGTTGTGCATGCTCGCGAGCGTCTCGGGATGCTCATGTCCGCGCACTCGCTTCTTGAGCTCGATCCCCTCGGTCTGTAGCGCCTCCGCCTCCTCCAACCTGCCCTGTCTCCTGAATGCTAGTGCCAGGTTATTCATGCAGGTGAGTGTTGTGGGGTGTTCGTTGCCAAGCATGTCTCTGCTGGCTTGCAGTGCGATCGTCATGACTGCCGCTCCCTCCTTCGCATATCCAGCCTCAAAGTACACCAAGCACAGGTAATTAGCAAGGTCGGGAACCATTTGTGCGTGATCCGAGTCTAGAACAAGAAGGTGCGGTGACAGTCGACGGCGAAAGGCAAGGTCCTTTGAACTGTCTCCCCAAATATTCACACATAGTGCCAGTACCCATGCCGTACATTCACGCACGACCGTTGCATCCGCCGCGGTGGTCCGACTCCATTCCTGGACGAGCGGGTGCATCGAGTACGAGCAAGAGTGAGCGTCGTAGTCGAGCAGGGAGAACGCCCGGAGCTCGCGAGTCAGATCCTTGAGTGCGAGCGGATTCCACTCGTCGGATGGGGTTCTAAGTGAAGCCAGAAAGCTGAATATGACGGTTTGCGTGGCGACTTGTGACTCGTTCAGCGGTATGTTTACCTCGTAGGACAATGCCTCAGTACTGGCAACTTCAAAGAAGGCCTCTGCGACTCCCTCACGATGGAAGAACGACATGACGTGTAGCAGCTGCGTGGCGCGATTGCTGAGCTGGCGATAGCTGATCTCCCAGGTCGCAAAAAGAGACAGCTGGTAGCTATCCGAATGTACGCTTCCACGATTACGCAGCATTTCGGCACGAGCGGACTGAAAGATCTTGTAGTACTCTGCCAGCCCGCATTGAGTCGTGCGCATATATGCACCAGACTGGACGAGTGCGAGCGCAAAGTAGCCGAGCTCCTACAATATATGATGAGTCCAGCGTGTGATGAATCCCGGACTAGAATACGCACTTCGAGCAGCCTCTTGGCAATACTAATCGTTTCTTCGTTGTCCTCGGCTCCAGAGCACTTCAGGAGCAGTTGCAGCGCGTCTTCGGGCCGCATCCCACCCACTCGGCAGTACGACTCCGGTCCGGTCGCATGGTTGATCACCTGCTGGTTCCGGGTGGTGATTATGATGTCACCGTGTGCGGATTGGGGGAAATAATCGTTCAGGTTGAGATTCGGGTCGTCGGCGTTGTCAAATACCAGTAGCCAGCGCTTCCTTTGTGACGCCAACCAGGCCAGTGCATCTTCGGGGGTCTCTCCCTCCTTCGCTGCGACGGCAATGGGTACGAGTCCGGCAGATATCGTGTCACGGGAGGTTGCATCGATTAAGTATGTCTCCCAGAACCTATGTGAATCACTGTGAGTTTTAGAACAGCGAAGCAGTTGGAATTATACATACTCATCTTGGTGCAGGTGTGCGAAGTTCAGCGCCAGTTGTGTCTTTCCGGCGCCTCCGAGTCCAGCCAAGACGAATAGATGTCTTTTCAACGGAGTAGAATCGGAGAAGTAGTTGTTCATTTGCTCCAGGATATCCTCTCTTCCGGTGAAGACTCGAGAGGGCGGCGGGCAGCGAGGAACACGTCCGTTCGGTTGCTTGAGTATCTGTACGTTGCCCCCTACGACACGAAACAGGAGTCGAAATTAGACAAGCAGGCTCGCTTAGGTATGCTATCTCCTACCTACCTATGATATTGACGCTCTCCGCACCAACAGTAATTGTCTTTGCCATGGTGTCCATCCTCATGTTTATGATTGCGTCCTTCAGATAGTTCTGCGTGTGGGCCCGAACCTCTGGCAGCCGAGCCAGGTCCGACTGGTCGATGTCCTGCATCCCCTGCTCGGCGTTGAACCGGAAGTACAAGTTCGGAGTGTGCTCGAACCGACGAGACAGCTCCTGGTGCGTCTTTTCGCAGTCCATCGCGATGGATCCGAGTGTCTGAACAAGCTTGGACGGTAGGAACTGCGACAGCCTGCTTCGGTCGGGTACACTCGCCGAACGGAGTTGACCGGAGCCCACGCTGAGTACAGTGGCAAGCGGTCGACCGGGGAATGCCACCTCGACCTCGGCAAGGATATGCGCTGTCGCGTTGTTACACCCCAGTCCTCCGCCGACGTATCTGCTCTTGATTTTTTGCTCCACGATGCTGGCGGTCTTGAACATGCCTGGCGTTGCCATCGTCGCACGCACAGCTTCTACTATCGTGCAGTCCGGACCCTGGTTGGCGGCGACTCTGTACGTGCGGATAAAGGTGGGGGTGCCGGCTCGTATGGCATCCGCAGACATTGCGCAGATTAACCTAACATTACGCCTCCAAGTCAGTCGTGAGCGAGAAAACATAAAGCTACGCCTCTCTTACACTCTGCACCTTCCTTCTTGATTGAGGTCCTCGATCATTCTTGCGTCGGCTCTTCCGAGGTACCTTGCCACAATCCCGCCTATCGCCGCCTCCAGTGCAGTAGCACTAAATGCGTCGTCCGTCCCCAACCAGATCCCAAGTCTCTTCTTAACGAACCCTCTATTCAGTATCTCCACGTAGCACTCGATAGCAGCTACAATCGGAAGCCTGAGTCTGCCCAGAAGCACAGCGACAAGTCTGATCAAGCATCAGCGTCAAGGCAAGTACACGCCTAGCGCTAGCACTTACCCACCAGTACCCGTTCCGCAGATGAGATCGAAAAGATCGCACGGAAGGGGCATATCCGCAAGATTCCAGATAGCCTGAACTCTGAGCATGAGCTCCCATACGATGATGAGAGCGCTGAGGACGTTGATCCCGCCTCCATCTGCAATGGTCGTCGGTATATGAGCGTCAAACCTGAGGGCGATTGAAACTTACCAAACTCCAATACTCGCACCCCGCCCTTGCTGGAGTCCGGAAGCATTGCGTGAGATACTGGCGGTAATCCCAATATCCGAGAAGGTGGGTGGTGGTAGAATGGGGAGAGTGAGGAGTGCGCGTTTACCACGAGGCGGCGCCTATGCGCTAATAGCCCAGCGGCTAAGCTATTCACGTCCACGGACTATAATTTGATCCCAAATAGGAAAGTGGGAAGATAAGTAGCGCTTATCGAATGGACAGCTGAATATGTGGCGTGTGGCATTTGGGCATTTTTCAAGCAGTCAGTCTATGATTGCAGATGAGGGCTGGCGACCAAGCGGCTGTTTCCAAACGGTGAAGCCTGCCGACTCGCAAGGTGGACTAAATACCATTGGTGGAAGATTTAGGTCATAAATCACATTTCGGGACTATTTGCCCCGAAAGGAAATGCTCGACATGCGCGAAAGAGCTCACAAAGCGCATGCCCACGAGGTCGAAGTGCACAATCTTGCGGGCCATTTCAGCTGCCATTGATCCCAGCCCCCACTACAGTTCGGCTATGTCCGATCGTTGGCTCGGTCAACAGCTAGGCCGAGATGAAGGCCTCTCCGCCGTTATATCGTTCATGTGGTCCTCGTGACAGACGCCTCCAAAGTCTCTTAGTAGCACCCGGTAGAGCAGGCTTTGGCACTTTCGATTGCTGAGAGGAAAACGAAGCGTACAAGGGCGGCAGTGAAACAAATCGAGCAGGCCACATTCAGGAATAGCGATGTTGCGCACAAAGACTGATACACCGTACAGAACTTGCGGAGTCAAAAAGGTCGAGCATGTGAATTTAGGTACGTGGGTAGATTCTCAAGTTCGTCGGTTGGCGTCTTCGCTGAGAGCTAGATAGTAGTGCCAACTGGAATTGGAGGACACGGTAGGAAAAGGATGTGGAGGTCGACGTGCTTGTCCCAGGATGAAGGTCTCTTTCCTATAATTTAAGTCAAAATAGAAATATACCAGACGTGAAGACCACGGCGAATAAAACTTAGGGAAACGTACACATGCATAGACAAGAAGCAGGAGCCCAAGAGATCGAACGGCTGTTCGACTACGACATGAGCGGCAAGGTAGGCGTCATACTGCTATCGGATGCGATCTTTAGGTCGTTCAATTTGTAGCGTGGAGCCAGAGATAATCGTCGAAGAAGTATCACTCTACCCTACATTGTAGATACGGTTGGAGGCGATACCCAAACTAAAGCAGAAAGAATATAAAACTCACGGTACCTAATGCCTTCGTCGTAATGTTCGAACGATACGGGTCGAGAGTGTGATCGCTTCCGTGCCACCCACTTCGACAATATGCAACGCCCGAGATTGAGGACGTTCTGATCGTAAAAACGGAATCTGTTTGGCACTAGAGACGCAGGCACTACAGAGAGCAAGATAGGACCCAGAAACGAGTGTGGCGAATACTAGCCAAGTTGCAAGAGGAAGAGCGAGGGCAGACTCAAGTTAGGTCGGACGAGTTATTCAGTGATTGTCTTTCACCATCGCACATATATCCTGATTGTTCTCTCGTCGATCTCCATTCATAATGCGTGTACGCTGAGGAAGTCGACGCCAAGCTCCGCTTCCCCGAGAGTTCCCGCACAGTCATTAGAGCACGACTGCCATATATCACAGGAAGAGGCGTCCAGTTGGCGGCACTAGATTCGATCAATTCACGAGGATCCACGTGTTAGCTTTGTCGCCAAGACGAGTGCGTCCGATTGTAATCGAAGACCAACTGAGAGATAGGATAACAGTACGGCTGAGGTAGCGTCCAGGCGGAGCAAAATTGAATGAGCTGAAAGCGCCAGAGAGCTCACCAAGGAGGTACGATGGATAGACCATGGACCGGTGGAGACAATGGATGTGATTCCTCTCCACCCGTTCTGCTGTCTTTGTGAATTGTCAGAGATACGTGCCGTAGAAGCCCATTAATGAGGGAAACTGTATCGAACCGCTGCGCCACTGACCGCAGCATATTCATAAGACATGGGTGTCTTTGTGTGAAGGTCCCGTGGAAGGCCAACCTTAGCTAAAATGTATGTGTCAAGGAAGATGAGCGGCCCAAACCCATTGTATTCAGGGAGCGCAATGAACGGATCGCCTCGTGGGGACCTATAAATAAGTCAAGCTACATCGACGAGTCTGACTATAATATGCCGACCTGATCCAGGATGAGCCAATACCGCAGGTCGTGGTCGAATGCAAAGTCAAATCCCTTGGCAGCTGACGTCACAATCACTGTCGGACCCTGAGGCCCTGTCTCCACACTCGCGTCCATCCTTGCGCCGGACTCCCCCACAACCTGCCCGCGAGTTGCCTCTTTCCGACTGGCTGAGGATGATGGTGAGTCAAGTCGGTCAAGGTGATGTCATTCACTGATGTCTTATGAAAAATCATTCGGTAGCTACACATGAGATAAGTTATTCCATACGCGACGGTAGTTGGGTTGTGCACGTTCACCGAGGAGCATCCGGGCACTAGGTGAGTTAGCTGCTGATGAGTGCCGGTGTCCGTACGAATGAAAGCTGATGCCAACTATACAGTCGTTACTTACCAGTACGGGTGACCTCGTCATTCGGTGCGCGAGCCCCGCAACCGCCGCCGGCCATTTATAAGCCGTCTTGTACGATCCTTCCCTCGCTCTCGCTCTCGCCATCGCCCCCAACTTAGCACTCTTACTGAGCGTTGTTGGATCTTTCTCGCGTGGTCTCGTGACGTAAAATGTTCTCGCCATGTTTGAGGCGCGACTATTATTGGTACTGGAGGCAAGCAAGCGACGATTGGGATTGGTGGTACGTCCTCAGTGGCTCAATCAAAGGGCACAACTTCTGCTAATTTAACATAGCATGTCGACAGGCTACCCAGGCGACTACAGGATCGACCAGAATTACAGAAACCACATTTACTCGACTAGCCTAGTCGGCGGATGCCTCGACCAAAACTCAGACGCTCGTCGAATAGGCTTCGGGTCACTATGGAGCTCAGTTGATTTGGAGCAGTTTCAAAACGGTGGGAGCTGGTCGTCTTGTCTGCCACGTCCTCCCATTCTTTCCCTGTCCTATCGCTCGTGTTTCCATATCCATAGGAGATTGACGTTGGGAAACAGGGCTTCTCAGGCGACGTATGCTCCACCGACGCGGCCTGCTCCTGTTTGATAGTTCTCACAGGCTACACATTCGTTGTTATTACCCCTATTCTTCACGAAACCGGCGACGGCTGTGGGAGAGCCCTTGAGGAGGACCTGGCGACGGTTCTGACGGGGATTTGGAAAACGTAGCATCCTGTCGAGATGTCTGAAGCGCGACCAAGGTACATCTCCTTCCCTGTCAATGCTACGTTTCGGTAGATAGTTGTTGAGCTGAACGGCGTGTCTGTCAGCCCAGGTTTGTGCAATCGTGTGGTGCCGAGGTGTTGCTATCTGGGGCTCGACTGGGGTACAGACGGGCCAGCCGTGTGTAAATGCCGGTCGTTGGTATTGCGTGCAGACGCAATGATAGTGTGTAATAAACAATATGATATTATCGATTATCCACGTCGTGACATAGTATTATCATCTTCTGAGTAATCTATAAGATAAATCGTGTGATATACAAGGCAGCTATCCCACATCCGAAGAGGTGGAGGAAGACAGAACGGAGAAAGAGCGGGACTTGAAGCTGCTGAGACGAAGGCCAGCTAGATTTTGATCAAAGTGGAAGTTGATTCCTTCGACTCGACCATGGGTATCTCAGTACTGTGAATAAACGAATGTCGGCTCGGTTCCGGTTCTGGGGTCTACGCCTGAAGCTGCTGAACGGAGCAGTGACGAATGAAGATATACCTGAACAAGAGAGCGCCAATAACTAAATCACGTGATGAGACGTCAAGTGGCTACGCGTGGCGGCTGCTCGAAATAACGGAGCCAGAACTTAGTGTTAATAGGAATAGGAGGCGCAAATATAAAACTTACCTTTTGTGAGATTTGCAGTACCATCGTCGACGTCGGTCTTCTGCTCTTCGTTAAACCGGCCAAAGTCGTGCCACCTACAGCGACAAAGTTGAAGTCCAGAGGCCAAACTATGGAAATACTGTGTGTATATATAGTTAAATAAACAAGTGAATTACTACGGAAAGACTACAGTAAAGCGATAAGGTAGACGGCGCATTCATGCGCCTTATATACCCTAAGGAAAGGTCGCTCGAGTCACAGACTCGAGCGTGCGCAGTCACTGCGTATATGCGTGAGTCAACTGTACGCTTGACTCGATTACATGCGTACGTGTATACATGCTAGAAGGTTCTACATATTTCTACACTCCCCCTTAAGCGAGCAAGCGTGAGACAAAGACATTATTAAAAGGATTGTAAGAAAAACATTAAAAGAAATTATCAGACACATTCGTTTAAGACATTAAGAAAGAAACTTTAAAAGGGGAAGATACATTCAGTCATCATCCTCAATCGTAAAGAGTTGTTCTCCCATAATGGTATTCATGAGATAATAAAATTGTGGGCTCGGGAGAGCCTTCGTGAATGCGTCTGCGAGGTTCTCGCGAGTAGGAACGTAAAGAGTAGTAATCTTACGTTGCTCGATTGCGTCCCGCATGAAATGGTGTCGAATGTCGATGTGCTTCGACCTCCCATGGAATTGGGATTCGACAGAGAGTGTGAGAGCGGCGAGGTTGTCGGAAACGACGAGGGTAGGAGCATCGGCCTTGTAGTGCAGCTCCTCGAAGAACTGGCGCATCCAGAGCGCCTGGGCACAGGCGTGGGCAAGCGCCATGTATTCGGCTTCCATCGTCGAGAGAGCCACGGTTGGCTGCTTCTTGGCGGACCAGGCGACGGCGGCGCCTCCGAGTAAGAAGACGTAGCCGGAGATGGACTTGCGATTGAGCAGGTTTGTCCCCCAGTCAGCGTCAGAGTACCCAGTCTCGCCGAACTCGCTGTCAGAGCGTTTATAGACGAGTCCCATGAAATACGTCGCCTTAAGATAGCGAATAAGTCGCTTAATCGCAGTTACATGCGCGGGTCCGTAGCTAGAAGTAAACTGCGAAAGGTGGGAGACAGCAAATGCGATGTCTGGACGTGTGCAGAGTGCAGCATACATGAGTTTGCCGACCATAGTAGGGAAAGGGTAGTCGGGGCGGTGTCCCTCGTAGCGCGTAAGGTGCGTTGTCAGGCTCGCAGGCGTATCAGCGGGGTAGGCGTCCTTAAGACCAGCTAGCTCGACGATAGAGTCGATGTATGCGGTCTGTTTCATCACTAGCAAGCCCAGCTCTCGATGTCGCTCGAAGTGGATGCCTAGGAAGTAGCGGAGCTCGCCTAAGTCACGCATCTCGAAGGTGCGCTGCAGCTCCTGAATCGCGTAGTCTGTGTGGTTGGGGGATGTAACGGCGATGTGGTCGTCGACGTGGGTGGCAATAATGGATAGGAAAAGTTCGCCATCAAGCTGCAGGATGCGGTGGTAGACGCAGGCGTCGGAGCGACAGGGTGTGTAGCCTAGATTACGAAGCCCAGAGTCGTACATCTTGTTCCAGAGTCGCCCAGCTTGTTTAAGACCGTATAGGGAGCGACAGATGCGAAGGACAGAGGAGGAGCCATCAGAGAAGTACGGAATTTGCTCCATGTAGAGCTCCTCGTCAATTTCAGCAAGTAGGTAGGCGGAGATGACGTCGAGCTGGCGCATATCCCAGTTGTTGTGATTGGCAAGGGCAGCGAGCATGCGGACAGCCTCGAGGCGGACAACAGGCGCGAAGGTGTCGTTAAAGTCCTGCCCAGGCTTCTGAGTAAATCCTTGGGCGACTAAGCGAGCTTTGTAACGTACAATCTCGCCCATCTCGTTGCGTTTGCGTGCGAGCACCCAGCGGGAGCCTATGACGTTCGTTGGCTTCGATGGGCGCGGAGCGACTGTGAAAGTCTCGCGGCGTTTAAGCTGATCGACCTCCTCCTGCATCGCCTTAAGCCAGAGGTCGTGATCCGGGCCAGCAAGAGCTTGCTCAACCGTCGGGTTGTCATCAGGCTCCGAAACGCGGGCGGCGAAGGCGTAGAACAGTTCACCGTCCTCGGTTTCAGATGCAGGGTAAGTCGGCGGGGGAAATGATGGATCCGACAGGGTAAGCTGGCTGAGACGTTCATCGAGCTCTTCGATAGGGGACAGGCGATGGTTGATAGCGTAGGCAGCGTCGGAGGGCGTAGCGTCAGTGATAAGCGAGGGAACAGAGCTGAAGTCGGTGTATGCGTCCAAGTAGTTGCTCCCATCGTCGCTGGCGAAGTTGGCAGACTCGTCATCTATGCCAAGGTTAGTTTCAGCGTTGGGAGTGCTAGGTATATGCTGACCAGTTCGCTTATCCTCGACCTTGATCTTGATGCCGCCACGCTCGCTCTCAAGAGAGATGTTGGGCAAGCCGAGGTTAGCGCCACGAGTACTGTACGCAGGACGACCGGAGAAGCCGGGAGGAAGCGTAGAGGCGGGAGTCTTAGGCATGGATAGTGTAGAGCGCTTGGAATTAGGTGGAACAGATGGAGCAGAAGGAGATTTCGATGTAGATACTTGAGCAGTAGAATTCGATGCTGTATGCTCGTCCTTTCGCTCTGCTTTTATAGCATTCTGTTCAGGTGTTGTTTCAGTCTTTAAGTCGCTCTTTTCTCCCCCTGATGCGATGTGTTCGCTCTGTTGTTCCGCAGCGATGTCCGAGTGAGTCACTTTCTCCCCCTCAGCGGGCGGAACGACTGATTCTTCCAATTCAAAGTCGTCTGTGTCGCCTCCTATGGCTGGCACATCACGCAAGAACGAAATGTTGCGTGAGTGAAGTATCTTATTTGCCCCTGTCTTGTAATATCGCCAACTCTTGCCTTGATAGTCTGAAATACCCGTAAAGAGCGCTGGTGTCGTCCTCGGGTCCATTTTCAACCGGTTCTCGCTCTGATTAAGTACGTAGCATTTACTCCCCCATGGCCTTAGAACGCTAACATCGGGTTTCTTATTCCAGAACGCCTCATACGGAGTCTTCCAAAACTGACCGTGTACCTGCGTCGGTACCCGATTCTTCAAGTAGCAGGCGTATGCAATCGCCTCGCTCCAGAGGAACTTAGGGGCCGCTGACTCGATAAGCAGCGCCCTCGCCTTGTCTGTAAGTGTCCGATTTAGCCTCTCTGCGATGCCGTTCTGCTGTGCTGAATATGGAGCTGTAGTCTCCAAAATGGTACCTGTCTTCGCTGTATGCGCGTACCAATCCTTATTTACGAATTCTCCTCCATTATCGAATCGAACTTTCTTAATCTTTATGTCCTTCTGTGTATTTAGCATCGATTCGAACGCCTTGAACTCGTCCAGAGTTTCGTCCTTGTGCCTCAAGAATCCCAGGCGCGTAAAGCGTGTAGCGACGTCTGTAAACGAGACGTAGTACCGGTATTTACCGATAGAGGGCGTCTTGGATGGTCCCCATACGTCGGTAACTACCAGTTCCCCTATTTCCTTAACTTCTGTTGATGATTCCTTCGGAAAGGGTCGTGTATGCGCCTTCGCCTGGATGCACGCTTCGCACTCGAAGCTAAGCCCCTCATTTCCTTCATTTACTTCCATCCCACTAACTGCATT
>MU132157.1:491107-544126 GCA_015039395.1 Ceratobasidium sp. AG-I | reverse complement strand
CGAGAACTCGACATGGACCTCGAACATTCGAGCTGCACGCTAGCGACACTTCAGGGCTTAGTTCCATTTGCTCGACACTGTTGGAAGCTTCAGTCACTACAAATCGGCCTGCAACCCAAGCACGTAAACACTGTGTTCAATCCAGAACTGTACGAGCAAGAGCATCCAGATGAATCGGCTGCTATATGCAGACTCGTCTACCTCAACGTGGGCTGCCCGTCTGTATATGGATCAACCGCGGTGTCTACGTTCCTGTCAACGATATTTCCCATGCTGCAACGCCTAGAGTGCCCGAATCCATTGGGTTTTGAATCATTCAACGAGGGCGACTACTTTGTGTGGTCCCAGGTTGTTCGGATGATTGGGGAGCGAGGAGACAGAGATATTGACAATCTCGCACGAATCCTTCGCGCCCAAGATTTGTCCAAGAAAAATGCGTTCGAACGGGACCCCGGCCACGATGATATTGATGATAGCGACGAAGACTATTGGGCCTACTCAGGTAGTGAAGACGAAAGCTATTCGTCGGATGATGATGATTAGGAGATTTGAATATATATCCCATGTACTTATATCTAGTTGGCTTGCATTTTTTGGATGGACACGTAGAACAAGGAGCTGTACAATAAATGGTTAAGAGCGTAGGATGTTTGGTGTGGTTAGGGACCCTGAGAGTATGTTCGGTGACCTGCTTATCTAAGGGCTCGCTGAGACTCCCATATAACTTCAAATCATGTATTGGCTCAGAACACGCTGTGACTGCCAGGCGCCCCTCTTCTTCCCCCGCCACCTCCGTCCTGATGAGCAGCACACACGACGTCCCCCCTCCGCAGACAAACGGCGAGCAGGAGCCATTGCATAACGACACTGCGCCTCCTAAACCAGCAACGTTTCCTGAAGCACGACCAGATCATCCCTCCTCACGATGGGAGACGGCATATGTTTACGCCTTCATCATCAAGTTCACAAACATCAGGGGAAAGGATGGCCTAGACAGCCCCGTGGAGTGAGTTGGTCGATTACAAGAGTGTTCAAGCTAATCTGTGTCTACAGTCTTGAAGAGGCGCTGCTATTTCCGGGACCAACACCTGTGCTCGAACAAGTACTCTCCCGCTTTGTGTTGAACCTCCGACCAGGCTCACGAAATACTGGGTACGTGTCTTTCCCGTGGCGTGTCATCTCGGAACAAAACTTAACATTGGCATGATATCAGCCCAAGTTCGATTGCGCGAGCGACTCAGAGTCTTCTTGAAGAGTTTCTTCGCACGAGCGAGCGCAGTTGTTGGTGGGACGACGCTTCTGCACGAAATGTTGATCCCTTTGCGATTCATGAGGGTGATCTATTTACATTGCCATGGGAGACCAAGGTAAGCCTATCCAACTTATTTGTTTAGAGTTCTATTCTAACACTCTTGAACGGGTTAATCGGTACCTCATCAAAGCTGCAAATTCTGCGCCAGCTTGTGGATTATCAATTGCAGCATTCTGCGTTGGTACGTGACATCATTGACACAGTATGGGGTGCGCGTCCAGCAAAGCATCGGAAAGGTGCAAAAAAAGAGGCCCCCTCGCCTGCTGCGGAAGGCTACACTAAAAAACAGCTGATCATTGAACCGATCGGCCAAGACCGTACGCGAAAGCGATTTTGGACACTTGACGGTATGTTAAAATTTATTTCAATTGTTTCCCCTTATTTCTTGCGACTATACGCGGGCCAATATTGCAGTTGCCACGGATATGAACCTGCCGTATGAATTCCTGCGCTACCCCTTGCCCTCTCACACTAGTCACACGTTGTATTCACTCGACTCCTCTTTCCCTTCGCCGCGTGATCCATAGATTCTACACGCGTTTATGTATCTGGAAACCCGTGGAAGTCAAACTGCGTGTTCTACTCCACGTCTTCAACACGCGACGAGTACTCCAACACGCTCGAATTCCTCAAAAATACGCTACCTCCAGCGCCGACCGGTACGTCTCTTCATTTTCCTCTTATTTCCTGGCCAAACCATTGTATGCGGACGGAGTTTGCACCCCGGGAGGGTTGTGTTGGGAGCGATTATCTTGCTTCCGTCAGCCATCCGCTAGGCAGCCTTTGCACATTTCTTTTTAGTTTCTTGCTTGAGTGGGGGGCCGCAAACACGCGCAAACATCAACTGGACCCTGACATCTCGATTCTGTAGGTAAATCAGCCAAGCGCCCGAGATTTGAGCAGGCTCACGCCGAGTTGATCGAAAAACTGGAAGGATCGCATCTCGAAGATGTCGACGCCGAGATTGCGGTGAGTAGGTTTAGCTAGAAATGACAATTCAGTTCTGAACTGGTTTTCAGAGGTTGGAGAGAGCCCGAAAACGGGCTGAGAAACGGAATATGATGATTGCGCAAGCCGAACTTCGGACGACCCGGACTCGACGGCAGACCAAGCGACCGGATTATGTGTATAATGCAGATGTAAGTGAATGCGCTGAGGTTTTTCGCCTATGTCTGACTTGCGCAGGATTTTGAGGATGACTACGACGAGAACACTGGCGACCGCTCGGACGCAGAATTTAACGAAGAAGGATCATCACATACTACTCCGGACGAAGACATGGTAGACTACATTCCTGACGACGATGCTGAGGGTGCACCTCGCCGAAGCACACGGAGCACGGGCAAGCGGACACGTCCTGTGGACACCCGGCCTGTCGGACGACGAAGCGCTCGACTGGCGGAAACCACGGACAACCGCAGTTCGCAATCCGGTGACGATGACATAGACGTGATCGCAGGTAAAGTCGTCAAGCGTGCGCGAACATCGACAGAGAGCCCGCTAGCTGTAGATAGGCTGAGCTTGGAGCAAGAAGGCGACCCCAAAGTGAAGCCGACAGAGGTTGCGGTGGAGAGCGTGGCTGGGAAAAAGCGGTCCAAGGTAGGTTTATCAGAATCAAGCATCGAATTGATTTTAGAGTTGGATTGCTCACGCTTTTTCCATTCAGTTTTGGTTCTATGCAGTGGAATCCCCGAGCGGAGGAGCGGGCTCAGCCTCACTCGAAGCAGAGTCGACAAAGGGTGAGCAGAACGGAACGTCGGCAAGCAGTATGGAACGGGACGACGTGTCACATCAAAATGGCAATGGCTCGTTGGGCTTGGAACTCAACGCTTAGGCGTAAGGATCTCGGCAGTCTCCGTCTCGTCTTTTCAATCTATTTTGTTCTGCTCAGTTGTAACATACGATACGATGGGTGCTATGAGGAAATAGGCCCAGTTTTATTAGCTTCTCCTAGCTAGATATATATCATTTGTACAGAAATTCGGCTTCTTTCCTCATGATAAATATTGCTTCCCATGTCTACGCGTGGTTTTGTGAGAAATATCCTATTATATCACAAACAAAATTGCAACAAATATAACGACAAGACAGCAGACACTCCGGCTACAGGCGTTGATAACATCTACCAAGCACTTCTCATATTTCTTCACTACCTCGACACGTTCTCTTCGGAGCCTAGGGCTTTAGAATCGGTCGGGATGGAGGTGACAGATAGTTTGCGGGAGGAAGTAGAAGCGTGGCCCAGGGTCTTTTTAGGAGATCCTGGGTTTGGGGATGAATTTGGTTGAGAGGCGGGTTGGGAGGCAGCTGCCATGCGTTGATCAAGTGCCTTGAGGGCCATGGCGCTACAGGTGTATATATGTCAGTGAGAACACCGCGAATGAAGTAGAAGCGACGTACCGCCTTCGTTCAGCCTCTGCGCGGGCTCCACCAGGCAAAGCCGCGTATCCTCCGTTGTTAAGCTCAAGATCGTCTTCTTCCGTTCCAGGAGAGCCAGAAGGATGAACCAACTTGAAGCGCACGGCATTATCGTAGACGAAGTTCGCGAGCATCGACACGGGTTTGCTGCAACAGACGTGAGTACTTGCTTAGCAGGGAACGAACGGGCAAGTGCTTACTGGGCAAATGGCGGGAACCAGTTGATAAATGCGAACGTTTCGCTGCGGTCTCCGTGAGTTGTTACGCCACCGAGAGAACCCTCCAGAACAGTACGTTTGTAAAAGCGGAGCCAGACCCACGATACAACTAGAGACATGAGTGATGGGTCAACAGCAGTAGAGTAGCGTAAAGCAACAAGACTTACGCCAGCCAAATTGGATCAAGATAAATGGCGCTTGATATCCGATTATGCACATTATGTTGGAGAAAGTAACATATGCCATCGGGAGGCCCTTATGCAGTGTCATAAGTCAGAAACACGCAGCATATAATGCAGCGTTAGAATATACCTTCACCCGCATCTTGATTACACCAAACAGCTGAACTTGGTGCTCCGGTATGAGTTGTGTGAATGCGACTAGGATTCCGACTTGCAACGCCGATTGACCTCGGTAGATCATCCCGAATCTATAAAAATAAGTTAGAAAAACATTACAAGATATGTTAAGAAAGCTCACAAGAATAGATCGGCTTTGCCTAAGACAACGAACTCTATCCACGACAACCCGACTGCAATGACGTTTGACACAACGACAGTCACAGCGATAAATTTAGCCGTTTCAATTGAACCCCATAGTCTTTCCAAGTAACGAAGGGATGGCGGCACGACCAGAAGGCTCAGAGCGAGCTTTAGCATTACAAAATTAGCAATCTTGGCTGGGACAGCAGAGCAAGAGGCCGTCTTACCTCTATTAGATGTGTCTCGACAAACATCGAGGTCAGGAGAGTCCAGGGATACCATAATACAGATCCAGGAATGACCACCAGGTAGGGGAAATGGTCCGGACCGGCCCAATTCGTCAATGACCTCTCTGTAATATATTGAAGCAATTAGATGCTTGAACTTTACTTCATGCGGTGTAAGCTTACCAGGCGAGGGAGGATCATAATAGCTTGCTAGCATGTAGCCCAAAGAGAAGATAACTGTGCATAGCGTGAATATTTTGGTTGTGGGCGGGGTTTGCTGGATGATGGTGAGAGGGCTTGTGAGGAGAGCCATGGCGACTGAAGGTTCGCCGGGATCGGTTGAATATCTAATGCCCAACATCAGCAACGCAAAAATATTCTAGCACCAGATAAACGTACTTTTTCTAGGCCAGCCGGTCGAATCCTGCGGCGCAAGTTCACGCTCATATCTCCAGAGTGAAGTAGAATTTACTGACCCGGATTTGAATATACCTAGTCCTACACTCCTCCTACACGATTAAAAGTCTCTCTCCAAGACTTCTTCTGCGCCGAAAATCCAGTCCACTGGGGAATAGTCGAGGAGCTCGAGAGCGAAGCACACGCGAATCGGAATCAAGTTGCTAAGCGTAAGCCGTGGGACCAGGTCACGTGCGTTGCGCTCTCCTCCCATCTGCCACCACAACACCCAACCGCTCGACTTCTTCTTTACTGAGAAACTTACGGCTACTCAGCTCTGGGTCTTTGCCCCATGGTACGCTCTAAAATAAAATATACTGATCCTATCACTCATGTTTATTGGTCAGAGTGATGCGTATGACTTTCGTCCTGGGGGGTCGCTGAAGTTGAAAGGTGGAGGCGAGAAGAAGCAAGTTAATCAACGCGTCCTATGTGGTCTGTTAAAATTAACCAACTCATACAGGAAAAAACACAAATCCTCATCCCAGAAGTCTTCAAAGAAGGCCATCTTGGGAGACGAGCCCGTTGCCAAAGCAAAGCCTACGGAAACTGAGGATAACAGAGACTCCCCGGCTGCCTCGGGAAGTCGGCACGAATCGCCTGCTGCTACTTCTTCTAGCAAACCGGCAACCTCTAAGACTCCTGCCGAGATCAGGTTTGAAGAAACGCAACGCAAGCGCGTGAGTGGATCATTTACGATCTTAGAAATGTGTTCTCATTTCTTGTGCAGCGACTAGAGCGTGTGTCCAAGCTTGCTTCTCAAACACACAAGGATCGAGTCCACGAATTCAACTCGAAGCTCGAAGCACTCAGCGAGCACCATGACATCCCTAAGGTGTGTTTCCTTGTCTTCTGCGTTTACCACTTACTAATCAACAACTAGGTGGGACCCGGATAAGACTCGCACACAAGCAGGAACACGATTCCTGCTTCTTCAATCACCGCTCTGTGTCTACTTTCTGTGCCATGAGCTTAGCAATCATGTACTGTTCTACGTGCTTTCCGGACGAATCAACATGCTTTTCTGACTCAACCACCCACAAACCATATCAAACCCCGCCGATTCAGCTTTCAGGCCGCCGTATGAAAAAGGTAGTCTTGGGCCAATCAATGATTTTGCATCCTGTTCTAGGATTGCTATACCCCGTTTGTTCGTATTAACCACTTTCAATCGCAAGGTTTCATATCTCAACGCCAGAGTAGAAGATAGTCGCCGAATTTCGACCAATCCCAGCCATATCGAGATTCACGGTTTGCCTTGCCCTCTAGTTAGAATCACCGCGCGATCTTTGGATTCAAAACGGGTTGCTTCAAATAATCCCACTGATAATATTCGAGAGGCCATGGTTTCTATATCCAGCCTATAGAACCTACGATTCATGAACTTTAAGCCCTGCACAACCAAATGGTGTGTGTATTTGCCACTGCGCTCGTCGCCCGTAGTCAGTTGACGCCTCAAACGACCTAAAGTCTGTCTCGTCCAGGTTTTAGTAGTTTATAGCTAACCTGCTTTATCAGAAAAGGAAAGAGGAAGAAACAGCATACATTCATCGTAGGCCTTTCTCTTCTCTTGCACTAGCAAGCTAGGAGATCACAACGCTGCTACTTTAGTAAATGGTGTATTGGCCCCGAGCTGCTATAAATAAAGTTACTTTAAATAAGCATGGCGTATGCCTCAGCCCATGTGCGTCCATCCCCTCCTCAACCATTCCCGATATGAACACTAGTCGAGATACGACCAGTCATGAGGTATAATACTACCGGACCATACTGTGATAGCTAACATCGTTTGTCAACCTGCTTTGTTTAAAGTCAGCCCCAGTCATCAGGTGCATACACCCTCGTGCGTTACACTTCTTTGGAGCGACTTGAAGAACTTTTTTTTGTACTTCCAGGGTATTCTTTCAGGTGCAGTCTCGTTTTCTCAGCAGTATCGAGTTCGGGCTATACAATGCTAACGCCATCATGTCTTTACAAATGCTGATTAGATCTCTAGCCAGACAAATGATGACAGGTATAATTGATCTTATTAGCCCGTGGGTCGTTGTTCTATATGTCCACGTTTATATATGTATAAACATCTGTATGGCATACGCAGCTTCTTTTATGCCAACTCTATTCGAGCCTCCAAAGAGCCTGTAGAAAACGCCACATCGCCGATAAGTGCGTCTGAACTATGTCTAATCATAAGGCACCTGGACGAGCCAGCAAAGTATAGATCTCAAGCTAGCATTCCCCACCCCCTCAAGATGCAGCTCCCTACCTGCTCTACTCTCCTTGCGTCTGTACTAGCCATCGCCATGACCTCCACTATGGCCACCCCTGCCCCTTGCTTCTGTTCTAAAGGCAGTCGAGCGTGCCTGCTCATGTCGCAAGGCTGGCACCGAACGGATTTGCATAGGTACCTCGTGTCCGTAGATGCTCGGATAAAATATATGTCTTCGTCGACTAGAATGAGCCAGTGACCCAAATTAGTATCCAGCTACAGGGACGAAACTGGCGTCTGAAACCAAATTCTTCATCGCAATATAATGCTTATAGTATCACAACTCCGGCGTGCTCTTCTTTATTATTTGTCTAGAAGCATGCCCCTTAGTGCTTGTAGTCTGTCACCAAGCCCTCTCGACCGTGCAATTCAAGATTTACCCCCTCTCCCCTAAAATGAGCATTCTAACCCAACAATATATCGATGTGCCCTGCATGCCTCTGTTGGGATTTCGACATGATTTTTGAAGACTGAAACGTCAACCCAAGAGCACAGTAAAAACGTGTCCAGCGAACTTGTTCGCTGCTGCGCACCATACAAGTATAATTAAGGTTGGAGCTAGACGTGCCATTTTCAGCGTGAATTCTTCCAGAATCATATGGTACTTGACTGGCCTGGACCAGAGCGTCCGTAGCCCTTGCTTTAAAGTGAAAGCTAACGCGCCTTCCCCATGTGTCATTGGATCGCCTTCTTAACGTTTTCAGGATAAGGACCAGTCGAAACATGAACACTCAGGAGCCACAGTATCGATGAGCATAACATGTTCCTGATTGTTGTTTGCCGGCTGCGTTGCTTAATTTCGCCTTGGCCGATCAGCGCATATACTATATGAGGGTTCTTTAGGCTCGACTTCCCTATCAATATCACAATGTTATCCCAAGCCCTATTTTGCTTTTTAGGAGGTACTAAACGTGGCTATACAATATTGGTAGCGCTATCCCGTTACAAACGTTGACCGGTGCCTGCGTCCCAAGTAGTTTTCCTAGCGGCTGACCGTAGTAGCAGTTTGCATTGACCCTATCAGTCGGCGAGTTGCTACCCTTTACCACCACCACAAGCTCTCACACTATCCCAGCAGTTTCTCGGCAGTGATGCAACCATGTGGCGGGGTTTGAATAGTTACTCTCGGCGAGATTTGCCGGGCTTAGAAGAGCTCCGGATCGCAGGGGCGGCCCCGAGCGCTCCTGGGCGCTCTCTGGCACTTCGGGGCGTTCCCAAAAGCTGAGTTTTCCCGGAGCACTTGGAGCCCCGGCGGATTTTGCCGGTGTTGGGTGCGTACACGGAGTTGTCTCGCGAGGATCTGTGGTTTGGGGGAGTTATATAAAGGTAACGGAGATATGTCAACAGAGAAGTCGGATCTCGAAGTACCACTGCCCCTCGTAATAAGATCCAAGTATCTGACCGATAGGAACCGGAACATCATCAAGCTGTATTTTGCCAGCCTGCTGTATGCGGTCACGAGGTCACGAACTAGGCAAATCCACATGCTACTGAGTAGATAAGTGGGTGTATTCAAAGTGATTGTTAAACATAGTCGTGCAAGTTAATTGAGACTTGATCCGGTCGACTCACAAGCAGATGGTTCTAATCAACGAAATCCAGCTTCTTTCAATTGTAAAAGTCGACAGTTATCAGAGCAAGCTTACCAGGCAAACCATCTTCTCTGATAACGATAATGTATCAGAAGATGGACCCAGACGTATCGTGAGGAAGCCATATGCACCTATCGCTCCACGCCCTACCAGCACATTGCCCGCCACTCGGCTCTGGAGCGAATTAGGACTGAGGACCACACCCGCGTGCTCAGCGCGGCGAGAAGAACAAGAAGTTGATGATCCATGGTAGTATTTCTGATGCGGAAGCCCGAGAGCGTCAATCGTGGCAGTATAAGGTAGATAGACATACTTCGATTGTACGATTTGACGACTTAGTCCGGGCTTGCATGTGGGCGCCCAACGTATCCTTGTGTGGCGTGGTATGCCAAGGAAACTCCTTTACATACCCGTATCACCTGGTCCTTGAAGCGGATACCCCATATGACAACCTTGCTTTGAGTATAAGTATGCCCGAAGTTCATGGGGAATACAACAAGCCACACTCACATCCTTGACTATCACCCACACCTAACCTTAATCATGTTCTTCTCTATCCGCTCAACCTTTACCGCAGCTCTCGTTGCTCTCGTTGCTGTGACGTCGGTTTCTGCCGCATCCGCTCCTCCTATGGTCCCTCGTGGATGCTCGTGCCACGAAATCGGTAACACTGGCGAGTATATCTGCGGCGGCACAACCTGCCCGTAAAAAGCGTAGGCCACATTTACACCTGCACACCAGACCCTTACTCACTCTTTCCCGTTCTCCAGCGCGTGGTTTGGAGCACCGGTTATTTTGCGTTCAGAGTCTACATAGCTTGTCATGCAAACAAATTAATTATGTCAATTCATCTGCCCATTCTGAGATGTTAAACTAGTCAGGCGACACACTGATTGCGACATTAAAACTTGAAAGGGAGTCGAAACAAGTGAATTGTACAATCTACAGCACATGCAGTTCCTCGTACCACATTTAAGCCGCGGATGAGACAGAAAATTTGGCGGCCGCTTCATCAAACAGCTGAGACTTTTGCAGGACATCCGTAACATAAGGGTGAGTCGGATAGCTTTCTTGCAGGGCCCTAGGAGGTATTATATTGAGCATGGTCACGGCCATACAAATAGATATTACGCACTCAAATAAGGTAGCAGCGGCTCCCGGCTTGCCGTTCAACTCAGTCACAACAACACGACCAACCGACGCCTCGGCACTCTTGCCGACGCGTTCTGCCTCCGTAAAGTCCGCCTCCGCCTCGGGCAGTTGTCCCCTGACTAAATGCGCGAGGCCCTTAACGGCAATAATGGCGGGGTTGGAAGAAGAAGAGAGAAGGAGCGATTGTTCCGTGTAAATGTATGATGCTTGCGTCGCACCGGCGCCTCCCTAAAAATATGCATTAGTAGGTATTGATCATGGTCATTATCTCGCATACCGTCGCCAAGCCAAGGGCGGCCTCAATTAGTTGGATCAGCAGCGAATCATCGCCGTGTTTCTTTGCCGCCTCGTATTCCTTTTTGGCCAAATCTGGTCGGTTTATAGAAAGGTATGCCTGTACAATCAAGGCAACACTGCCCGATCTTCGGCTTGTAAAATTAGACCAGAACTAGATTGAGGCGGTACGCACCATTCCATGTCTTTTGATCCAGTCCCGGCGCCCAGAGTGGCGAGTGCCTCTTCCACCTCGCCTTCGCGCAAGAAAGCTGTGGCTGCGACAACTTTGACAAGTCCATTCAACGAGCCTTCCTCCCCTTCGACTTCTAGACTAGTATCCCGAAGTTCCTCTAGAGCAGACGCTGAGTCTTGTCCTTGAATATAGTGGGCGAGCGCACGGACAGCTCGAATGCTTGGTTCGGAATCGTCTTCTGGTAGTATCGCTAGAGCTGTCGCGGTATCTCCTAGGGCAATATGGGATCGAGCAGTGTACAAGAGGGTCTGGAGATAATCAGGTGAACTTTCGTCGGGGGTTGGATTTGTTGTCAATGCGCTATAGGCCCCAAGATAGAACTGAGTTTTCAGATGAAAAAGAGAGTCACTATCCATTTTGTATGTGGTTTAGTACAAGAGACGTGTCTAGGGCTCGATCACGTGCAGAGACGTGCTAATTTCAAACTAGCACATTGCTAGGTCGGCAACTACATTTACTACTGTCACTTTCGTGAGCTCTCCCAGTGCGGGCGCTTTCACTGTGAGATCCAGCCGTAGGTTCGCCTTAGGGTTTGATGTGATAGGTGGGTTATAAGAACCATCCAAAGCATGGTTGTCAATGAATAGCAACCAACCTCCAGGCACCCTTGGCGTTGCCACGACATGACCAAATTGTCCTTCGGCGCTGGGAGGGGTCGTTTCACGCCTTTTATACAGCTTCCCAGCGTACAGCCTCGCGTTCTATAGAAGTCTGTTTCCTCGAACATTTGCCCCTGAACTGTCAACCAGAACGGCCGGTCTTCTTGCACTGGAGTGGCGCGCAATCGCTCAGATAGGCTGCATCTAGGAACTGTGGAAACCCTTCCGTTGTGCGCTGGGGGAGTAAGCATGGGCAAACAATATCCATTTCCAGCCTTCCTTTGTGATTCGACGCACTTGGACCCACATCACTGGAATTTTTATCGTAAACACCGAAGCCTGAGTTTGCAACTGTCCCACTCTACTCACTTCGAACTGTTGATGCCCGAGTGTCCAACTTGCATAAAACCAGAGAGGGGGGAGATAGGAGGCGGACACCCCGTTCCTCGGCACATTGATTTCGGGTTCTCTGATTTTTATCTTGTTGGGAGATACTTTTATTTTAGCAAACCATTCGGCAATGACCGGTTCCCACCTGGAAAGAACCGGATTTCGACATGGAGTGCTGGGTAAGCTTGGCATGGGTGCACAAGAGACGGGAGCTGAACTCACAATTGTGTAGCTATTGCCGCATTGGGAGCATTGGTCGCAGCCCTATGGTCGTCTTCGTCATTCATTGGGCCGCTATCCAGTCGACCTTTTATACAAACACCCAGGATCCAGAACGCTTATTCAGGTGAGCCTGCTTCAGACTGTTGGTTGTGATCGTAGTGTGTTGAAAAGAGAGCTACACTCTAGTCGCCTCTCGATTTTCAATAGCTATTCTGGTACTAAACGCATTTACTGCGCTGGTGATAACCATAATGGTTCTTGTCGTCGATTGGCACTTTGACCTGCACATTCCTGCCTATGCCGAATATGGTTGGGTTGCTACCGTCCTAAGTATAGAAATAAGTTAGTCGTTTTATTCATTTTGGCTTTTCTGAGCTAATATCACTCACCCTCGCCACAGTTGGGATTGTATTAACCGGCGTTTCCGCTCCCCCAGAGGTTTGCTCTGCCGGCGATAGTAATGGGCAAATGTCACCATCGGAAATTGTGTCTGGAAAAGCTATATGCTCGAATTGGAAGGCAATATTCTATTCATCCTTAATCGCTTTGGTCATTCGTAGGTCTGATGCGCTCCTCCTGGTTCCTATCTAACACCACCGGTTTAGTGACCCTTCATCTCGCTTGGCACATCGTCTTCCGCGTATGGCACAGATCAGTGCTTGTAAATCGCCCGAATACCCCTGTGGATATGTGGAGAACACCCCTGCCGCGACATTACCCCATCAGCCCTCGAGAGAAACAAAAGAACGAAGACCCGAACTTCATGACACTCGAGGAGAATGGCCCTGCGCCAGCGGACTCCGAGGCTCTCGACCCTTACAACCTTATGTTTGCTCCAGTTGCTACTCGCAAGGCACAGCGTAGCGCCAAAGAGGCGGCAAAAGAGCACGCCGCCCAGGCCCCGTCTGCGCGAGTGTCTGCGGAAGACTTGGAAAACGCACCATCGCGAGACAACCTGTCTTTCACGTCCACCAAAGCAGGGGAACTGATACCACCGGGGCTCGATATTGTGATCGAGACTCGGAAACCCCATCCGAAGAAGAGCAGTTAATTTCGTTCGTCCAATCGTTGACTTTATTCGCACACGCACCACTTGTACTTTAGCACCGCAATATACACATCGTTTGATTTTACACGTTCTACATCGCTCCCCCCTGGTGAGCTAGGCTGGTCGGTGCGTACACACGACACATCCGGGGCCCGCAGCACGGTGAATCGAACTCCGGGCGCCATAACCACGGCTATGTCCGCCTTATGTGGTTGTATGCGATGAAGATCAGTCACGTGAAGATAGCGTAGAGCTATTTCAGTATCTGACGTCGCAGCACCACCAAATTATATAAAGCGAGGCTGACAGACTGAGTCGATCCATATCTCCCTTCCATCTTCAACAGTTTATTATGGTCAGTAGCATCGAGCGAGTAGCTTGTCCGTATCTAAATTGATATTACCTAGGATAACTTCATCAACCTCGCAAAGCAGGGCTATGAGGCCTACGAATCCTCGCAGCAAGGACAACAAGGACAACAAGGTGTGTTGCGATAAGAGTACAGGAATACAGGGTTCCGGATATTCATATTCATGTGAAGGGCAATCGGGTCACCACCAGCCTCAATCTGGTTATGAACAAGGTCAAGGAGGACAGGGTGGCCACGGGCAGTCTGGGCAAGGTGGTTATGGCGGTAAGTTTGATACAAGGTTTTCTATGCGTGTCTATTTATAGTGTGAATCCAAGGTGGTCAAGGAGGCCAGGGGGATTACAATCGAGGCGATCAAAGCCAAGGAAGTTACGGCCAGTCCAATCAAGGGGGGTATGGCCAATCTAACCAGGGCGGATATGGTGGTAAGCTGCTTTCTCTGATCACTGTACACCGTTTTTAATTTCTCGCGCTCCAGGAAACCAAGGAGAGGGCCAATACGGCCACCACCAACCAAATAGTGGTTATGGCTCTCAGCCGGGACCTGACAGTAAGAAGCTTATATCTTAGTTACATTCACTCCACTAAGTCCGTATTTAGTCGACCACCAGGCCGCCATTCAGAATGCCAACCAGTACGCTGGAGGATCTGGGGACTCTTCGATGTTCAACTCTGCTTTGGGGTATCTCAATCAAAACCAGGTAAGTTGTCTACATATTTATTTCATCTTGCTGAATATTTATTCTTCACGGTAGTCTCAACATACAGAGCCCGTTGATGAGCAGCGTGTGCAAAACGCACACAAGGAGGCGTATGAGAATGGAAACGCGAGCAGCCTCGACGCTGGTTCTTTGGGCTCGGCTGCTGCGATGCAGGTGAGAAACATGCTCG
The DNA here is from genome assembly GCA_015039395.1 of Ceratobasidium sp. AG-I. Lineage (NCBI taxonomy): Eukaryota > Fungi > Basidiomycota > Agaricomycetes > Cantharellales > Ceratobasidiaceae > Ceratobasidium > Ceratobasidium sp. AG-I. The sequence continues at coordinate 529,954 of MU132157.1, read as the reverse complement.
CTACATTAAAGTCTTGTTAAAAATAACGTTTGGTCCCTAGGTATTGAAGAACTTTACGTCCGGCGGTGGAGGATCCGGTGGCAGCGGGAACACACAATCTCAACTGATTGGTATGGCCATGTCCGAAGCAAGCAAGCTCTTTGATACGCAAGGCAGCTCCAGTGGCCAGAAGCAAGATGCTGTTAACGGTGCTGTAATGACGATAATGAAAATGGTCGTTCAGGTACTACGTTTACAGTTTCAGCATACGTTGAGCGCTAATCACATTCTGTGGTTTCCAGTCTAAAATGGGTGGCGCTCCAACTACGGGAGGTAGCAACAGCGGAGGCTTAGGATCGTTGATGGGCCTTGTAAGTCAAAGTTCACGTTTTGATTTATCTCGTATTGATTTTCTTCTAATTAGGCATCGCAGTTTCTGAAGTAAACCAAATATTAAGCAATCAGTTTCGGAAAGTAACTAACATACTTGTAATATGAATGAATCATACTGAAGTGAACGATGCCTGTCATTCAAGGCTTGACTGGTTGGCAGAATGATAACTTCAGGCTGTCAATCTAAGTCTGCATATGCTCAGGAGCAGACCGAGGTGACTTACGGTCGCGCTATTTGCTCCTGAGATAGGCATGCATCATGTTTTGATCTCACGTCCACGAATCGTTGAGTTCGTCGAACAAACCCTTCTTGAATGCGGATGATTTTACCAAAGGAATCCGCTTAAAAACGTATTTTATACGTAATCAAGCGCCATTACTTACAAGCAGAGTGTTCGGTTGTCAATTTCCGTATCCCCAACCAACCTTGGCGCCGCATTTGTGTTTGCCTTTCCGCTATGTACCTGAAAATGATTGGCGTAGCAGATCCCTATCACACGGCCCTGCCGCAGGCTGTTTATTGACTGTAGAGTCAGCTTGCCTCACCTCAGGTGAATGCAAAAGCCTTGGAATGAAAAGGTGCCAGCGTGCAAGCTACTTCGTCTCCACATCTCGTGCCCTCCCCGTGTCGGTCGTTTCTGTCTAACTTGCTCGCTAATAGTTGGTTCTGAACGTTGACAACTCCGACCATCAGCCCAAACGAAACCCCGAGGGACTGAAAAAAATGGTTGTGCAACTTACCACTATCCCTCCTGAAGTAATTTCAGACATCTTTGCGTACATTCACGAGCCAGCCGACCTTGCCGCGCTCGCTCGGACTTCTTCCCACGTGCGCTTTGAAGCTACACGAGCGCTCTACGCCAGCGTCAAACTTCTTTCGCTCGCCCAAACCGTGCGTTTTTGCCAGACGATCACCTCCAACACTCGGCATACAGGGACGAGACCTAGGGAGCACTCCAAGGTTCACATTCAAAGCTTCATTTTTCGTCCTCGCGCGCTGCACATTGAGCACGAGCCACTTCCGCCCAATCCGCACCCGCGCGCGGTCGACCTAACCCCACGTCCAACGGCTACGTTTTTCAGACTCCTCGCGCGCGCAATCGCGGCGCTACCGCACCTCACAACGCTTGATCTCGCTTGGGGATTTCTTTACCGCCATACGCATCCAACATGGACACTGGACTTCGTAGGAACGCATCCGTACCTTCGCACACTTCGTTTCGACGGAGTCGAAGACGCCGGTGCGCTCGAGCGGTTTTTGGCCCGACACCGACCGACCGAGGGTGGATGTCTTGGACTTCGAGAATTCGAGAACCGGTCATGGTTGGACATGCTGGATCCGCTTTCCCCTCGTGGCTCGCATGTGTTGAAGCATTTTGCACCAGGGTTGCTACCTGTTGCGATGAGTTTTGCGGGTCCAGCGAGCATGATGAAGAGTATGGGCGCTTGCGCAGGAGAGCTCGTCAAGGCAAGAGTGTGGAGCTGGGGGTATGGAAGCGCTGAGGAGGAGCTAGCCGGGATACACGAGTCCTTGGCAGGAAATGGAGAGACTTTGTGGAATGAGTGGGGAGAGAAGAGACTTGGATGTGGGATCCTCGAGTTCTCGTATGTCTCCAAGACGCTAATCGAAGACCTTATCACTCTGGCTGGTACATACATTCCTGACGTGGTCCACCTGACTATTGAGGTAAGTGGTTTAGTCGATAAAAGCGAGGGGGTTTCTCACTTTTGTCATAGGGTTACGAGCCAGGAAGGACTCCGCTGCCCGAGAAACTTCCAAGTTTGCCTAGGCTGGAGTCGATCACAATTGTGGCTCGAGCGTGCAGGCCGACTGAGCAACTCTCCAAATACCAGCCCGCGACGTATATTCGAGATTTGTTCAAAAATGAGCTCAACACGTCCGAACTCTGGATACCGCCGTGGCACGAGGGATCCGTTACGCGGCCAGCAGATACTATGGAGAGGCAAGATGCATTCTCGCGAACGTGGTTAGAGTGTGGGCGCACGGATGCACCACGCCTCGATCGCGTGATATGGAAGCCAGGCCCAAAAGACTTTCACAGTGTGGGGCCATAGGTAGACTGATGTCAAGGTTTTAACTTTGCGTGCTGTGATAGAGTCGTAGAGAGGGGCTGATTAGATCAGAATGTTATATAGGTATACTGGTAATAAAACTGTCCTTTGTTTTAGTGCGCATCAATGATTATAGATGGTGATACTTACTACAGTGAAAAAATTAATTCAGTTAAGGACTCCCACGTTCCCGATGTAACTCGCGTGATCGTAAAATCCACTCGTGGTCTTCTTTGCTCATGTGAGAATATGTAGTTCGGCTTCGAGGTGCTCCACGGATGGGTGCTAAAGGAGAGAATTTGACTATAAATTTCCCAGGAGCAGTCGGAACAGAACTGGCAGACTGCATGTCCTTTGGTGTGAGGCTTGCCGCAAGCGTGGTAGATCGCAAAGACGAGGTTTTGGCGGGTGCAAATGATAAGATGGGAAGTCTGCTAAGCAAATCCAGATATCTCCGGCGGACGGGGCGGAGGTGTGGGGGAGCGACCGGTGTGTTGATTCCTTGAACTAATTCTGGTCTAACCATCGGCTTGGTACGTCCGCTAGACCTTTTGGGTGCATTTGGTATGTGGCGGATACTGGCATATCTTTCAGCGCGACGTACGAGCCCAAAGTCTTGGCTTTTTAGCATAGGCAAGCCGAGTCGTTGAATAAGCGCGGCTATGCTCGTTGGGCCCGGGCCGGGGTGAGCCCCCGCAGTCGTTTGAGGTGACATTTCCTCTTTAGCTTGCTCGAGCAGAAGTGGTGCAACGTTCTCGACTAGTTCCCCGCTCACCTCAATCTCTACAGGCGCAAAGACTTTTGTTGGTTCCTCGCGCCACCATCGCTGCCATATGTTTCTCTCTCTTCGTTCGGGTAATTTCCCTAGCCAACCTCTTCTTTCTAATGCCACAGCGAGTAGTATTGGCTTGTTTGGCTGAGCCCGGCCACCGTGCTTGATACGTGCTAGCTGAGATGCTAGAATTGCGTGCAATGGGGGGGAATGGAGTGGAGGGCGTGTTTGTTTGTTTGTTTGGTGTGATCTACCGTCGCTTGTAAAGGTATTTCTATTAAATATGTGCATAAGTTTCCGTAACATTAGAAAGAAAAGCACACGAACAAATTATGCTGTCGTATTGGGCCAGTGCTCCCATAAGCGAACCTAAGCGTCCGAGTGACAGCATCTCGATCTCCAGCATTAGCATCTTGGAGATGCTTCAGCTTCTGTAAATTGACGACTGGTTATTGTGGGGTAGCATGTAGCTGGAATTGAAACACACACAGTTTGAGCTGTTTTAATCTTATGGTCGCGTAATTTTTCATCTGTGATGCGAATGTTTCTCCTAAACCTGTTCCGAATGTAGTGCGAAAAGGCAATCCTGTCGTTCAAACGAGAAGATAAATGCAATGGGCAGACGAGTTCAAAGATGAACATACCTTATAGTCGGATCTGGCAGCTTGGATGATTCACGCAGGAGTGCACGATATAAACTAAGTACGTCCAATTTTGAGATGGGGGACATGGAGGTTCCGAGTCTAGGTAGGGGATAAGCGCTCTGCGCTTGGGTCGCTGACATCATTGGTGAACCTTGCCACAACACCAGTTGTCTCTCTGTTTCTAATACAGGGGATAATATCTACATTGCAACAATGGACGACGATGTGTTCGACAGTGTTACTTGGGAAACTCCAGCCTCCGAGCCAGTGCGGGATCCGTACGACCCAAGCTTCCAACCCTCGTCTGCACCGCCATCTACGACAACACCTGCGGCACCTAGTGGACCTGGTTATCGACAAAGCACAGAATCAACAGGCGATGCAGATGCCAGCACACCGAAATGGGGTGGATATTTGCTCGTGCAAGTCAAGGACCCGGTAAAAGAGCTCGATGGAACCAAAGACGTCTACATATCCTATTCTGTTGAAGCGAGGGTAAGTGATCTCGTGTCCAGCATTCCCACAAGCTTATGTTCCTCTAGACAAACCTACCAACTTTCACGCAGACCAATCCTTCTGCTCGACGAAGGTTTCAAGATTTCGTCTTTTTGCGGGAGCACCTTGCTCGAGATTTCCCAGCCTGCGTTGTTCCACCCTTACCCGACAAGCATCGTCTAGGTAGGTATTTGTGCGCACTTCAACCTATTCTACCCCTAACAAGATTGTAATTGCGTCACATGGGCGTTTAGAATACCTTACAGGTGATCGATTTGGCCCTGAATTCGTGGAGAAGCGACGGTTCGAGTGAGTACGCGTTGTTAGCTCGATATTCGCGTACTGAGTAATTATTGCTCTTTGGTAGCCTCCACCGCTTCCTCGAGCGGCTGGCTCGCCATCCCACCCTGCAACGAAGCACCCTAATCCGCGAATTTTTTGAATCTACTGAATGGGTATGTCGTGGCTTTTGACTCTGTCCATCAACGTCTACTTATGCTCATAAACTAACTTTACTTCTCCCATCGTGCTGTTCTTCCCGCACTTGCTGTCTCGCATTCCTTTTTCCTTCTCTGCAACCTGCTCATTTCCTAAATCACCACATGCACGCGACCCGACTTCACGTTATTTCATGACAGAATGTGCAAATGCACACGCACCTCGCTCATCCGCCTCACCCCGACGATCAAAATCGATCTCCCACTTCTCCAGCAAAGCTTCTCGACGCCGTTTCTGATACCCTGCTCAACGCTTTTGCGCGCGTCCGGAAGCCAGACGACCGCTTTGTCGATATGCGTGACTCAGGCGACAGGTTTATTGAGGCTCTAACTATCCAAGAACGACTGTGGGGGCGTACCAGGTCACGTACAATCGGTGCGTTTGTAGTACTCTCCTTTGTTATCTTATTATGCCGTAAGATGCGCTCGGGCACGACTCAATTTTCCCGATTACGTCTCAAAACTAAACTTATTATAACAAGTGATGTTTCAAAAACTGGAACCGGCTAACATGGGTTGCACGTTGTATAGACATGGCTGCTGACTATCACGACCTCGCTGTTGCGGTTCAGGGACTTGGCTTCCTCGAATCTGGGATCACTGATCCACTAAACCATTTTTCGAACACATTACTGGAATTTTCCACAATCCTCAAACAGAATGTATGTATGGCGATTGCCACACGTCACTTGCCACTTGTCCTGTTCGTTTTGTCACACGCCCACCTGACCATGCTTACCCCCTATGCAGGCACACAACACGGCCGATCCGTTTCTTTCGCATCTCTACTCCTTACACCAATATGCGCAAACCCAGCGAGCGGTTCTCCGTCTACGCGACCAGAAGCAGCTCGATTTCGAGGAGCTTTCAGATTATTTATCTGGTGTCACAATCGAGCGGGATCGTCTTGCCGCGGTTATCAGCGGCCGAGCGGGTAGTAGAGCTGGCTTGGGCCAGTTCTTGAGAGAAAAGGTTGATGCCTTGAGGGGCGCAGATGATGATCGTAGCCGGGTGGAAAGGATGAACAAATTGGACAAGAAGATCAAAGAGGTAGGATGCTTTGCCTTGTTTTTGGTGACGTTATACTGAGTTGGTTTGTACGGGTGCACTTGTAGCTTACGGAGGCAGTGACAAACGCCAATGAGGTCTCAGACGCATTTAGCGACGAGACTCTGAAGGAGCACTCGATTTTCCAGCATGCAAGACGGGCCGAAATGAAAGAAATGCTCGGGAACCTCGCGGACGGACAGATCGAGATGTACAAGTCAGCGATGGACGAGTGGGACAGGATTATTCCGATCTTGCAGCGCATTCGTGTCGACGTTTAGTCTTGGTGCTGGGACCGGGTGCTAAGGCCGAACGGACTGTGAAACTATACTGTATCATACGTACTTTTTGGAGCTGACCCAGCGAAGAAATATACTTGTTTGCTCTCGTCGGGATGTTGTGGACGAGATGGTATTTTGCGATACGTGCATTACAAAGCGACAAACCTGAATTACATAGTGAGGAGGTGGATATGTGTAGTAGAAATATGAGACTAGCGGACCCGTCCAGTGGACGTAGAATACAACCGCGCCGCAATGTTCATGCTTTGCAATTCCTGCGTTCATTAGGTTAGCAATGCATCAAGGGCAAAAGGTAGTGACTGCAGACCTGAATCAACAATTTTGCTGCATACGGAATATGCAGCTGGGAGATCGCGACTTTGTTCTTGCAGGCCCGACACTACACCGTGAGCAAGTCAGTGAATACCACTCAGTGGAGTGGATCATACAACAAACCTCGAATGTTTGCTTCTTGAGGTTCGCGATGGCGGTCAAGCCGCATCTACAAAGAAAGTTAGGAACAAATACGACAAGAGACTTGACTGTATGACGTACATATCACATACATGCAGCCTGTATGCGTCGCTAGCCTCGAACAGGCGCTCCTTCAAGAACCCAGCAATACCGTGAGAGATCATGCAATCACGCTACAAATCAACCAGATCCATCAGAACTCTCAACTAGCAACGCAATGGTTGTGCCACATACCTCCATCTCTCCGAAACGAAGCCCTCCGTCGCGACTTCGACCTTCTACGGGCTGGCGGGTCAAGATTTGCACTGGGCCGCGAGCTCGCGAGTGAATCTTGTCGTCGACCATATGTTTAAGACGCTGGTAGTACGTAGGACCGAGATATACTTGAGCTTGTAGCTTTTTCCCAGTGTGTCCGTGATACATGACCTCAAGCCCGCGCGAGTGGTATCCCTTTTGTTGCAGCAGCTGAGAGACAGAATCGACAGTAAGTTCGGTGAATGGCGTCGCATCTCCTTCATTCCCCAGTAGCGTGGCAACTTTGCTGAGCAAACATTCGACTAGATGGCCGATGGTCATACGAGACGGAATAGCGTGCGGGTTGATGATCAGATCCGGCGTGATGCCCTCGGCGGTGAAAGGCATGTCTTCTTGGCGGTAAGTGATACCAATCGTACCCTTTTGCCCGTGGCGAGACGCAAACTTGTCCCCTGTCTGTGGGACACGAGTCGATCGCACGCGGACTTTGACGAATTTGTGACCTTCGTGATTGGTTGTAATGAGAACTTGGTCAACGATGCCGTTCTCCGTGCTCTTCAGTGGCGTAGACACGTCGCGTTTCGTGTGGCTTCGCGTGCGCTGGCCGAGTTCCTCGCTGTCCGCTTGAAGAGGCGCCGTCTTTCCGATGATAATATCCTCCCCTGTTACGCCTGTCCCAGGTGCGATGAATCCGTCATTCTCCAATTTGTCGTAAGTTCCGTGCTTCATACGTAGGGTCGTGTCTCGCGTGGGCTTCTCGAATTCCTCCAAGTTGAGTACGCCCGCCTTCTTCTCGATATCCATGTAACTCCTGTAGTACATACTACGGAACAACCCGCGGTCGATCGAGCTTTGATTCATGATAACGGAATCCTCTTGATTATACCCGCTGTAACATAAGATAGCAACGATAGCGTTTTGGCCTGCAGGAAGCTCGCGGAACTTGAGGTACTCCATTGATCGGGTCGTGGCTAGAGGTTTCTGTGGGTAGTAAAGAATGTTCGCCATCGTATCCATGCGGATCTGGTAATTCGTCAGGTAAATACCCATGGCTTGCTTGCCCATGGCGGATTGGTAGGTGTTACGAGGTGACTGGCAACATAAGTTAGTACACTGATATAGCCGTCTGAAGTGGCGCTCACTTGATTGTGATCAGGGAACGGAATGATGCTCGCGCAGATACCCAAAATCATGCTCGGGTGAATCTCGCAATGAGTCCAAGTGTGAATATTTGGAACACTCTTGACTCGCGCCGTTCCAGAGGGGTCCCAGTCAGGATCGTTAACGTTGGACATATATCCGCCACCCTCAGTCCGCCGGGAGTTCTCCAGATCGTCGGGCGTCATGCTGATCATCACAGTCTCCTCTTCATCCGCATCCAACAACTCAATGACTCCACGCTTCACCATTTGTTTCCATTTAAACTCCTGTCCTTCATCGTCCATACCGTTCTGTAGCCACTCGATATGCTTCTTCTTGAGCGTAAGTTTCTGCTGTTCATCGACAATGAAAAGTGGGCGACAAACACGGCCTGCGTCGGTGTATAACCGAAGCTCCTTTTCACGGATATCGCGGACGATGCTGACCTCGGAGTTGATGTGATCCATTCGCCGCAATCGATGCAAAGTTTTGACAAGGTTGGGGGCATCACGGTGAATACCGAGCCAGACACCGTTGACGAATACCTTGGTCGCATTGCCAGGGCTGCTCGCGTTCTCTTCAAGACTCTCCAAACCCCATTCCTCCAGGAATTCGATAACTGGTCCAGACAGTGATCCAACCGAGATACAAGACATCAGTGCAAGATTTTTGACGAGCCCGCACGCCTGGCCTTCCGGGGTCTCCGCGGGACATACCATCCCCCAGTGCGTGTTGTGAAGCTGGCGAGGCTTGGCTATCTTGCCTTCGCGGCCGAGTGGCGTATTGCAGCGTCGTAGATGGGACAGGGTTGATGCAAACGTGTACCGGTTTAGCACCTGCGAGACGCCCGCTTTCGCAGACATAGATTTCTTCTGATCGCCCCAATTACCCGTGGCGAGAGAGTACTTGAGTCCGTTGGTGATCGTATTCGCCTTAACAGCCAAGCGGAGTTGAAACTCGCGGTTTGATTCGACACACTAAAAACGCGGTTAGAACATGTATGCGTGTGAGCGCTAATCCGCAAACCTTTTGGAGATATCGATATACGTCTTTTGTAAGTTTCCTGAACAGCATGCGGAAAAGACTAGCTAAAAGTGGCCCGGCGAGATCTAGTCGCTTTTTGCCGAAATGATCACGATCATCGAGTTCCCGACGCTCCAGAGCGGCCAAGAGGAGACGGTGGATCATGTATCCAAAGAAAAACGCCTTTTTGGTTTCGGAGCCCTCCGCCATCGAAATATGAGGCAACATCTCTTTCTGCAATATCTCTTGTGCGTAGCGCAGTCGTTTTTCTTTATTAAGCCCCGTCGTAGTTCCGCGAGAGCCAATGAAATCCAGAGCTTGCTGTTGGCAGAAGCGTAACATAAGCACTTGGAAGGCAGCAATCTAATTGGAAATATGCTTACGATTCGTTCTTGTATAACGAACCCCTCGTCGATGCAAGGCTTAAGCATCTCAACCATTTGAGAATCTGCCATGTCGTAGCAGATGTGTTCAAGAATATCACGGTCAGAAGTGACGCCAAGCGCTCGGAATACAACCCAAATAGGAATGTCGTTTTTGATATATGGAAGGGACGCCCGGATGACATTTCCAAGCTAAATATAGGACAGTTAAGGCCTTGTTCTTGCATAAACCCAAGTACTAACCGTTTTGTCCTGGTTCCTATGGAACATTTTGACTTGCATAGTGCTGATCGTTTTGCCACCCTTCTCGACCGCACTTCGAATTTCACTCAAAAATGATACTGGCGATGGTTGAGCCTTGGCAAAGACATAGACGTGATTTCCGGCCATTCGCTCTTGAGCAATGAGAACTTTTTCAGAACCATTGATGATAAAATACCCTCCTTGGTCAAGAGGGCATTCGTTCAAGTCGTAGAGATCCTTGGACTCGAGGCCTTTCAATATGCAGAATCCGGACCGCAGCATGATAGGCACCTTGAAGATAGCAGCATCAATATGACATCAGGTTAAAGTTGGAAACGCGCACTTTGCCAATCCAAACTTTATCCGCTCGCTCGGCCTGCCCATCGCCCTCAGCCCGGAACACGGTTTCTCCATTCTCGTCTTCGTAGCCATGAAGCACTCGTTTTTCCATGTCAACATATAGCGGCGCAGAATAACTGCATGTGAAAACGTTCGTCCATTGAGTAAGAATACAAGGCGAAATATTTAAAACGTACGTTAGATTTCGTAGACGCGACTCCTGCGGAAAAACAGGTACAACGCTACCATCTGCCTCGGTGATTGTTGGCCGACTAAGATAAATCTGACCAAAGTGGATTTCGTATCGTTTCGTGGCATCGTTTTCTGCTCCTGTGTGTTGGTCGCTCTGGTCCAATATAAGATCCGCACTCTCGTCGACAAGCTCTTGCATCGTATTTTGCACGAATTCATCGAACGAGTCTAGCTGCTGCCGGACTAGGCCTTTCTCATCAAAAAATGAAGTGATGATTGTCCAGCAATCCTCTTGAGTGATTTCGTCATATTCATCGGCTTCATAATCTGGCTGTTCTTGGTAGTCCTCGTAGTCCTGGCTATAGGCTCCGTATCCGGCTAGGATGGCAACGGTCAATAGTTGTGAGTAATGCCGTAATAAACCCACATTCTTTGAACTAACCTCCACTCATGTTTACCGGGATGAACCGCCCTATAAGAACGCGTGGCAGCTAGCAACAAACGAGTAGTTTTTCTCGACGGAGAAGTAGAAAATGACAAAGGAAGACTTTATCGCAAGTCGATTTTATGACACGCTGCTGACTGAAGAGTCAGATACAGTAAAATATTGGTGCCAAGAGACACAACTCACCAACTTGACCCGAGCCACAGCAAGGACGGGAGTTAAGTGCCGGACAGGCAATCCAAATCACGTGATGAGGATTCTATTTGAAATATATCGGATTAAACCTCAGACTTCAACTCGTCAATTGCCGTTGGCGAGTTCGACGTTTACAAGAGCTTCTTCAATGATCTGTTTGACCCCTCGGAGCTTTCTTATACCTTACCGCTGCCGTATCGCCTCATTCAAATAACCTATGCAGTGCCTAGGCTCCCAGCAGCATAACACCGGACAAAAGCACTAGAAAGCCAGATTAATTCCGCATTCGCCTCCTTTATCCAAACATGTGTCTCGGAAGAGGAACAAGGTTACCTTCTGTTAGATCCATCAGCATTTCTGTCATCTGCAACCTTCTTCGAAAAGCTACCGGTCATCGCTGATGTCTGTCAATAAATCAGACTACAGCATTCAGCACCTTAGCTATCTCCCCTTTCTTGTTCGCTATTGGATTCATTACCTCAAGGATTGAAGCGTAATCTAAGACAAATGATGTGCTTTTGTTACTTCAACTACTGGAACCTGATGCTTGAGCCAACTTATGGCAAGGATGGCCCGACGCGATCCAGAATATAATGTTCAAACTCCGCTGCGCTACGATACCATGTTTACAAGCAGTCAAAGGGTCTTGTTGCTAGTTAGCTAAACCGGTGCGTACAAAAATCGCGACAAAGAAAGCTACATAACCTCTTAGGCTTGATCATTTTTCTAGTTGAATGCACATATGTCTCCCCGCGCGACCAACTCCTTTCCAATTTTCCGAGACGCGACCTGGCGTATAATCTGACCTTCAACTGCCTAGTTGATTGTCCTATTAAACGAGTCCAAAGCGGCTAAATTGCCAATCCTATGGGTGCTTGGGGTCGGGGGCTCGGTGCTTTGATATCGCTGCGTCGTGAGTTCCACAGTTTTTGATATTTCCCGCAAATACGGCATGCAGCTAACAGAGTTGTTGGCGCCACTTATTTAGAAGTAAGTGTTTGACTATGTTCATGGTATGGATGATACAATATCTCTTTTAATACATCGCTGAAACTTCTAGCCACCCACCAAGCATCCCGCGTCCTCCACCCACACCTAACCCGCCTACCAACAAATATCCCAGACCGTCTCGAACGCTTGGACACATGAACAAGGACCTTAGCATTTTCCATGTGAGTGTATGGCTTAGCCAGCGAAAGGACCTAGAAAGATGACGAACTAGAGACTTGCCCACAAGCGTACTTCCGGGTCATCGATACTGCTCTGCTCCTTGACCCTACTGTTCGGTTATGATTGCGGAGCTAAATCATTCTTTCAGGCGTGTCATTTTCTCACTATCTGACTATCCACTTCCATTCCAAGGCTCTCTCGCACACAAAATCACAATAAAACATGTCGAACCATGGGCGGTCCCATTACTTCTCGTCCATTGGATTATTAAGAAGGCAGCTTGGTCCGCGACTATTGAACCAAGGTGTAGCATTCTGAGTTCCAAATGACATGCTATTTGTGGCCAAAGTGTGCTCACTCAACCATCGCAAGTGCCTGCACCGCGTGTGCCTCACTGTAGGGGGCTTGGCTCGAGTATTTGCCCCCTTCTACCCTAACCCAGCCAGTACTACGCAAACAAAGTCAACTAGAGCTGGAATCAGAGGGTTCCTGTTCTAATACTACGCTGGTAGTGGCTTATCATAATAGAGGTCGCTGGTCTCGTAGCGCCGTTACTTTTCCTCTACATTGACCTAGCTCTGAACAGTGTGTAAGCTCCCGCTAGCACCCGTAGATTTAATAATTGCTAACCACCCAATCCCCCATCTTCGTGCTCTGGGCTCAGATGAAGCGCGTCAGTATACGTGCCTATTAGTTGGTTAATTGCTCCTATCAATACCCCTTTTTGGCTCGCCGTCAAATCCGGAGCGTAACTTATGGCAGCGCTCCCGGAAGCGAGTCCAAGCGACAAAAAGCAGACCGGCACCAGCTCTGGAGCAGAGAGCGATTCAGAAAGTAAGTCTCGGGTTTCTATATGCGCGGATACACACAGTAAGCTCACACGTCTTTTAGACGAGGGCCCCCAAACTTCTGAAAAGGTTCTTGGGAAACGCCGAGCACGTACGCCTCCTGGAGCCACTCCCGAGGCCCAGGAAGAGGACGAGTCTCTGAGTGACGCGGATGCAGATTGGGAGCCAGAGGACATCGAAATCGACCCAGGCGACACCGAAGGGACCGCGCCTAAATTTGCTCGCTTGACATCGGAGCCCCAAGAAGAAACAAGTCAACGAGACTCTCCTCAGCCTGGTCCAAGTACCACTCGTGGTGCCCGAGGAATTAAGACGTTTAGGCGCCGCACGCCTCGTACCCGGGCTGCGGGCAAAGAGGGGTCTCCAACAGATCTCGACGCCCTGCCCAATGAAGCTCCTCAATTTGAGTGCCGATGGGTACCTCTGGAGGAGCCTAACAGTTCACCGTGTCATGAGACTTGCACCCGTCTCTCTGACCTTCGGCGCCACCAACGACCGCATTTCGAGCTCGATCTCGAGTACGCAAAGGAGCATCTTGACGAAGAGGCGGTGGCCAGAGCGCAAACCGCCATTGACAAATGTGCGGGTAGAGGACAGTCTTACGCTTGCGAGGTGTGTGGAAAGGTTTATTCACGGCTTGACGCCGTCGCTCGCCATCGCCAACAGCCGCAAGGTAGGAGATGCAAGTAGGTCCACACTGTTTGGTTCCGCGTCTCGGCTGTTCTGATTTCCCGTGCCAACCAGCACAATCTACAAGCAGAGACGCGCCGCTGAGAAGAACCGCGCAAAGGAAAGCCAAGAAGCAGCAGGCATGGATACTGAGAAGGAAATGGAATAGGCGGTTGGGCTGAAATCACGTTGGCTCCCATTGCAGCACTCAGCCAGTGCAGGTTGGCGGTTTGGATAATTAACCTGGGATCTGTGTTGAAAGATTTCTTCGTCCCATTCACATATATCGTTTATCAATATGTTATATATGTATCTACGTTGTGCTGCGTAGAGCACAAGTCAAGTAACCTATTGGGCAGTGCCAGTCGACGGACGATAAGATAAGATGCGATAAGACCACAATCTAAATTAACCCTTGGCCCATTTAGTCGCCTGATGGCTATCCTGACGTCATATAGCGGGTTGATGGCGAATGACGCACGATTCAATCCGTGCTCCCTCGAGATAGGAGTACTTAAGGTCCCGGTGGCTCAGTAGCATCCACCACCAACCCTCCATACTCACGCGACCAGATATCTACTTGATTCGTACCTACGCTCTACCATGTCCAACGCCGCCGCTGCATCTGTTCAAGCCGCCACATACGGTGCTGAGTGAGTCTTATAGATTAGTTGCTACGGCCAACAACTTATCCACTCTTCCAGGCGTTCCAAACAAGAGCTTGGTGCTGCTCACGACACAGCGAAGGCATCTACGACTGGGGCCCAAGACGACTTCCAGTCGAAGGTGAGAGTTGTTGCTAACCACATAAGGTATATACATGATCTAATCTACTGCCCTTCTCATTCTAGGTTGATGCTGCTGCATCTGAAGCCCACCTGAAGAAGGAGGCAGCTGTTTCGGAGGGGAAGGCTGACGTTGAAGAAGCCAAAGCCACCACTGCGTCTTATCTGGACCAAGCTCGCGGGCTCGTCGATTCAGCACTCGGAACAGCCCAGTCCTATGTGTCTGCTGGCCAAGAGCGTTTGGGTGCGACGACCACCCACTCTACCGCCCACGTTAAGAGCACCGGTTCAGAAGGACCCAAGGCAGGCGGTATTACGAACACTCTTACTGGCGCCGCAGTGTCCGCTCTAGAGACCACGAAGGGTGTTCTTGCCACCGCTCAAGCACAACTTGCTGCCACCGGACGGAACGCGCACAGCACTGCCCAGCCACATGTCGAGTCGACTCAGACTGCTTCTATCAAACCCCACGTTGAGGCTGCTCAAGCTACAATTCAGCCTCACGTTGAAGCCACTGAGAACGCCGCACAGCCCCACATTGATACCATCAAACAATCGCTGCCCGACTCCATTGTCAACACGTCGACTCCTTCTTCCACTACAGCTACTACCGGGTCCAACACTTCTACCGAAACTGCTACTGATCCCAATGCAGTCTCATCCCCCACCACTATCACTTATCCCGCGCAGCCCCAGACCGAGTCTCATCACGTCACTACCGAAGGTGGCGCGGCTCCTCCAGAGCGGGTGGATGACAGGGTTGTAGACAAGCTAGCCGACGGGCTGACTTCGACCAAGATTTCTGATGCTACTCCCGCTACCAACTCGACAATCTAGGTCGCAGGGCCCATCTACCTATATGGTCAATTTGGAGTTTGTTTATACCCGCATCGTACAAGCTGTAACATGAATTTATCAATGTAAATAGTATAGCGATTTTAACATAAACATTCTGAACACTACTGGGCCAACTGAAGAGTGCGTTTCTCCTGCCAGCCCCTATGGAAAATATAGAGAAGGCGATACGTGCGTGCGAAACATTTAACCAGCATAAAACCTCTCGCCCATATGCTTTAGAGACGCTTTATTAAATGAATTAGCAGGATAGCATAGGATAGTATAACAATTGAATGCTTAGTTTGCTAACGTGTCTCAACAATTGACCAACAAGGGCGTTTTAGGGGGCGAGAAAGTCGGAGCAAAGGCCATTGCCATGACCTCAGAATCAGTGAATTAAGCACTGTGTTGAAAGATTCCGCAGCCTGGAATGCAGCCATATCTAGGCTTAAATAGGGAGAAACATCACTGCGCACTCGTGAACTTGAGTGAACACTACTGCAGAAAACTAGTCACACGTCTTCAAGTGCGTAATGGATTAGCCGTGTCAAATCCATCACAGCACGGAGAGTTTTTGAATGCGTTTGCTGAATATATGCGGGCTATATGCGCGCATGTTTTGGTCTAAACGTTTGTGCTTATGTGTGATACGGGTATATATGCTCCGGCGTTTTCCCTTTGAGAATTAATCCTGCTGGTGTTGAGTTCTTAGGAATGTACTATAATAGACTCATCCTCGTTATTGAACAGGAAATTGCTACAGACAGGTTTGCATTTTGAACGACCACGGTGCTTGCCCGGTTTACAAATACCTTGGCATCAGGAGCGGTTTGCCTAGCCGCTTATTTGAATATGAGAGCCACTGGAGAGGCTGGCTTTTTCAGCACACAATCTCATTTCCATTTATACACTTATCAGGATGCAGCGGAATACGAGCGCTACTTGCCTCACTCACGTGACAGCGGCACCCACAAAGAAGCAAACTTGTTGTTCGTTGCTAATCCCATCATGGTACCGGCGCGTCAACTCGCCCTTTACCACCGAGACCCACGCCAAAGCCTGCGAAACCCAGAAACGTATCTAAGTCTCGCTATTGTCGACCACCAACCCATTCCTTCACAGTTTGGCTGCTGTCTTAAACCAGAAAGCTAATAGGCTAAATACCTTTCTTCCGAAGCTTAAACTCGGTGTCTTGCCACGACTATGGCTCTTTCTACCTGCGAGAACGATGTGTATTCTACCCTTGATCTATGGTTCTCTTGTATCTATCGCTGAACTATGGACAACCACGCTGGTATCAGATTCTTCCCCTCAGCACCCGAGCCGGATCATTTGCCACCCAGCCTGATATGGCTGGCTTAAACTCTGTGATATTTATTTCTACGGCTCAATCCTGCTACGACTTGGGGTTCTCCACGCAGTTTGACAATCCCCGATTCCCTTGGAAACACAATTGTCTTTTGGCGATATCACCTGCACTCTGGCGCGCACTCCGCATTGTTGAGACTTGAATACGACCAGCGGCTGAGATTACTTGGTTCTAGAATGTGACGAGCAGCTTCACATTGCGCCCGGCACCATTCAGTCCCACAATTCATTCCTACCCACCGTTTGTTCTCGTGGCGAATTCGTAAAGACTGGCGTGACAAGTCGTGGAGCGACAGCTGCACTGCAGGCTCGTACAGGGGTAGGATCTGAGATTGAACGGAACCGGTAGTGAGTGCTTTGTTTTAGGCGCAATTGTAGTTAAAATTTCGCACTCCCTTGTTCCGTTATAGGCTGACAACCTTGCGCTCAATAGCTCCAGGGGAGCCTTTGTGTTATGCGGCAGCTATACTAAATTGCTGTTTGAATCCTACAATTAATTGCAATGCGCAAGTACATAGGAGGCGAACCCTCTCCCTCCCCCTCCCCCAAAGTTGAAAAAATACCAAAAAAGAAAGATGAAGATGAAAGCGTCCCAATCAGAAAACATAGTCCGTGCAAGCATATAGCAGCTGAAGAGAAGTACATAAGGTAATTACATGCTGAGCCGACAGGGCTATAGTCCATTGAATGTAAAAAAGAAATCAGCGAAAAAAGATAGCCGTCATAGAGGGAAGGATCGTGCAGCTCATTGGTTTGGTGGAGCAAAAATGTTAGGTTCAAGGGGCGTGTAAGGCGTGAGGGTCACGTCGTACTGCAGCTGCCCATACCCGTCGAACCCCAACTCTCCTAGTGAGAGCTCGTTGCCCTGAGCCACTGGTGCAATGGCCGATGATGGATCAGCTACAATCTGACTTGGCCATAGGTATGGAGGCGATTCGAGGTCGCTGGATGTGGATGCTGGGTTGTTAGGATAGGAAGGGTCGTAACCGGAGAAACAACGTATAGCTTGGGGATAACTCGATGGAGGTTGCTGCACGAGGCCCCATCCCTCCGTATTCCAAGATTCGATAGTCGAGCTTGTCGTAGGAGCAAATTCAGAGGGGATGGCTTGTTGTGGGGGTCCTAACCGGGGGTGCTGAGTGATTTGCGGATGAGAGGGGATAATGGCATGTTGAACGAACGTGGGATTAAGTCGATTATTATAAAAAATATTCTAGGCCATATTCAGCGACCATGTACTTGAATCGAACAAGCTGACCTACTGGTAACAAATCGGAATCGGAAACCGTGTGGCTGACGTTGGAGTGGCTATGAAAGGGATTGTCGAGGGGGAGATGAGAGCTGAAAGCGACCTCGTTTCCCGCGCCTTCCTGCCATGCGTGCACCTCATGACGCTGTCCAAAATGGGGCGAGGGATCTGTTGAAGGCCAACTATGCGCGGTCGCAAGTCCACCAATATTGTTGGTTGTAGGGGGGATCACATTACCATAGTCACTGAAGGTTATACCGTGTGGACTACCCGACATAGCATTCCGCCTAGTGTGGATGGATGAGCTCGCGCTAGGAGTTGGTGAGGTCGAGAAATGAGGTGTGGCAGGGAAATTACTGTCGGTACTGGCTGGTGACGTTTGTTCCTTGAGTTAGCCATTGCGACGGTTTAGTTTCGAGCAATAACAAAATCAGCTTCAAGACACTCACGTTCAACCAGCCGTAGTATCCACCCGGGTCCAGACGGCTCTGCGCATTGACTCGACTCTGCCTGATGCGTCTGGTCCTGCGAACCGGTCCGGTTTCTGAAGGCGATCGTGCAGAAAAGTCTTGGACTGGTGAGGCGGCACCCGACAGGCCTGTGCGATGGGTTCAGATCATGTTGATTTGAAGAGCTAAATGAAGAACTATAACTCACCACCCTCGGAATCCTGCGTGGGGTGACTAGAGGAGCCAGATCCTTCACTGCGCCTTCCAGCGGTAGTCGTATTCGACGCTCCAGGCGTGACCTTTTTTCTTCTACCTGGGCGAGTCTGCTTCGGCCGATTTGTTAAAGGGAAAACATGGATAGCAGACATCGTCGCCAGCGTCGATGGGGCCGCCGGAAATTTAAGGGAGCATTGCTGGAGGGGGATCAGATGCTCGAGCCTACTTATATACAGAATGTGTGTTGAACACAAAATCGCGTGGCGGCTGTATGACGTGTTTCCAATTGGCTGGTACACCTCTGCCCTGGTAGATGCCCCGGACAACGCAAGAGGGGATGGTAGAAGAGATGGTTGGAAGTGTGTACTAGTGAGTGAAATCCGACAATTTGGAGACATCTGGCACGAATGAATGTTTCAGCTCGCGCCGTCGATCTATACACATCTGAGCGGCCGATCCCACCGCGTGCGTCAAATGAGAAGGACAGATGGGGTTCGGCACATTTATCCGTGTTGGCCGAGAGGCTAGCCTGAACCTGGTGAATGACCGGATATGTGGCTGTCCTAGCGATAGTTGCCACATGGTCAAAGGAGCTCCTTATGTCATCGGTACGCGCCTGTCATTTACTTGACAGGTGTCTGACGAATTTCAGTTCCTTCAACTTGCATACAGTTTGCACACAGAGTGTAACCTAAATGCCTTTAGGACCGTCGGCGTACACGACACCTGAGAGGATATTATGGGTCGCAGTAGCCGGTATGCTAACAGGTTTGGAAGGCAGAGACTCGAGACCCTGCAAGTATCTGATAGGATCAACGGGATATTTCTACATATCACAACCCCACCAGTACCAAATTTGGCATTGCGGCCCCTACCATATTTGATGGTCTAACAAGATGACCTACTGGCTACAGCCCGATACTGAGCGGGATACTTGGTATTTTGGTCACGCTATTCTAGGCATAATTGATCGACGAGGATTATCGCCACCACGCTCGAAACTGAAACACCCCTTGTGTGACGGTGGAAACCTAACGACCGAGTTCACTCTTCTTTGATGTCTCAGTCGCTCGGCGTCTCAGCAAGTCCACACCGTCATCGGACCTTCGGTACGGCGGTGATACGGTTAAGGAGAGAATCTTGTCCATTATGAAGCCATGTTTGTAGTTGAATCCCATCCGCCCAGGGTTACCTAAGTAGGAAATTACCAGAAACAGTACCACGCGAGCCTCAGGAACTTCATCAAGAAGCGAGAGGTACATTGCAGGAATGCTGGAAGAATGTATCATGCCAGCTTATGATCCAGGTCATCTTGGCACGAGATCAAAGGCACGGGTGTGGGATTTAATTCAGTCGAGAGCTTTTGGATTGAGGGCATCTCTATCTGGGGCGCGAGTGATTGATTGGGATGCTACCGTTTGAGGTGGTGTTTCAGACCTCTGAGTATGGGAGCTTCAGCTTAACTCTCCTGTCTCATGGCTTAGAATGAAACTTTGGCAATAGATAAGATGAGCGAAGCGAGCGGCGAGGTCGTGCTGTTATTGTTTTTCGAGGTGAATAAACGTACATGACGTGGTTTGGCTAGACGATGGCACAAGATCGGGGAGTGTGCGATATGCGCGACTAGCTGAATAGCTACTGTAATTTCATGCCTATTCGACAGTTTCGGTGTAAGGCGCTCTCCAAGAGTGCCTGAGATGCGTATACAACCGCCGGACGTCGGAAAAGGTTAAGTCTAGTCTATAGCTGATACGTTCGGCCAGTGAACTACACCAACAGCCTCCGCGACACAATCAGACGGGTCCACACTCCGCGATCGAGCTGCTCGGACAGAGCCGCCTCTGACGTCCGCGATCATCGAAATGCGCTGTAAATATGTAAATCAGATACACGTTCAAATAGTAAAAACGGTCGGCAGCAAGTACAATTCAGTGAGGATTTCGCCATTAATCCTCTGTGATGTGCCGCTAGCAGTCACACGCGGCGACGTCCTAGATACCTGTGCAGGAATCGGCAAATCAAGAGACAATTATAGCCTGACATCTTATGTTAGATCTGCGCTAAGCATCATGCTGAGCACTCCCATATCAACGGAAGCCCCACATGTGCTGAGCTTGCGAACGGAACAATGGACAAGTTGCCCGAGAGCTACGATGAAATATCATAATTAACTCATTTTAAATGTGAGGATTACTTGATAATGGCATGAACGGCGGAGCTCCATACATTTATTTCAACTCGGAGCCAAAGTCCAGATCTCCGGGGCCTGCTGGCTCTTTTTCGACTGGTGCTTGTACCCGTCCGGAGTCTCTCGAGATCCTGTGAAGGGACAGAGCTTATCCTTGCCAAACTGAGATACAACCATTGCGTCTAATCGTTGCTCCTGTTTCAATCTCGCTGTGGTCTGTGTATCGGCCAAAGTCTAGCCCTATACATACGCTTGACACGCAAGTACGGTTGGTAACTCCACCGAGCGTATCACCTTCGGTGGTCAGTATCTGACCGATAGGCTTAGTTGACTTGACGCAAGATCAAGGACTAGCCTGCGTTCTGATATAGACTGGCCAATAGCAAAATATGGCGCAAAATGAGCACAGATGTGAAGAGGCCAACTCCCGGATCAGCCCGCATACATTGCAGTTTCATTGGCAGAGTCGTAAAACGTTCTACCCCTTTTAACCGTTTTGAAACAGGCCTCCACGGTCATGGAAAGTGGGATTGTGCCGCCGGGGTGCGCAGGGTGGGTGTTCTGGTTTTCCTTGAGTCTTTGCCTGCTTGGCAGGACCCCAGGCGCGGAGCGCCCGATGATGTCATGGAGATGCAAACAGCCCCCGCCTTCGTTCTGTCAATTTGATTTCGAGCCTGAGCCGCCATCGGTGATCTAAATCAAAGAGATTCCCTAATGCTTAGCACACAGGGAAAGCTTTCTTGTTTTACAAGATTCTGATATAAACCCCACCGGTATCTTACTACACAACGAAGGCTATTCGTGTTGAACAGAATACTCGAGTCGTGAGGTGAGTCCCGATTGAAGCTACGGGGCCAAAAACTGCTGTAGCTCATGCGTTGGGGTTTAATTCTTAACTAGCTAGGATATCGGTAAATCATTTCACAACAGCAGTCTAACTCCCGCGATAGGTGGTATAGGACCAAGGGCTGAGCAGGAGCGGGATGTGGTAGTGTTCATTCGGCTTGGCGAGATGAAATACGATCTATCGACGAACAAGATTTTGAAATTATACATTGGGGGATTTAATTTGATCGAGACTTACCTCGACAACGGGGTAGAATGTGTCGCGCTTGTCTTTCTCGAAGTATTCACCGGTGTTGAAGACCATCTTGTATACACCGGCCTGCAGCCGAGGCTCCGAGGGTAGTAAGTTCGTGCAACGTCCGTCAGAGTCAGTCTGGCTGGTAATATAGTTCGACTTTGAGATCAGACTAGCGAGCGCGAGGACCAGGACTGGACGTACCCGGATGCAAGTGTTACAAAGTTCGATCCCTCTGCGGCTTCAAGCCGGACGTTAACATTAGCGGCTGGCTTTCCTAGCGTAGAATCGAGCACTGGACGGTATGATAAACCCTGGGCCAAGAAATTGCGATAGGTGAGCGCTTACCATGGCAAGTCACCGGCGACTTTGCATGAGACATGTTCGAGTCAGGAAATGGGATGCCTGAAAGAGAAATGCGCCAATGAAGATTGATAACTAAGTAGCTTGTTAACCAGGCTCAAGAAGGACTTACAGGCAAGTGATGGTCGACGACATTGTAATCGTAGGTGTTGATTGGAGTTATTTACTTCAGGGATCAGCTTATCGCCGAAACCCGACAGACGCGTTGTCTTCATTCTGGGACTGGGAGGGCAGCGATAATGTTTTAGGATTGCAGGATTGGTCGGTTTTACCAGCACAAAAGTAGAGTACATCATACAGAGGCGGTCGCCAATGTCGGACATAAGCCTTTGGAGGGATTGGTAATATTCAAATATACAAATGTATTCACGATGCAAACTAAAATATACAAGAGCATAAGTAAAGCAGCATAGTAGAGGGGTGGCATGGATAACATCGCTGAAAATCAAAAACACAGAACGAACCCAGGCGAGGGAGATGGCATAGGCATACAATCGATAAATCAAGAATAAATCTGTCGGGGTACAAGTTACAATGTCAGAAAGCAAACCCGACGACTCTAGCGATGCTCAGCACGACTGTCAGCCAGCAGCTGCTTCCTCAGGTCCTCCTGCGCACGCATGAACCGCGCAAGCTGCTCCTCCTGCTCTCGCTTGAACCGGTTCTGTAGCTCCTCCTGTG
Organism: Ceratobasidium sp. AG-I; assembly: GCA_015039395.1. Classification (NCBI taxonomy): domain Eukaryota; kingdom Fungi; phylum Basidiomycota; class Agaricomycetes; order Cantharellales; family Ceratobasidiaceae; genus Ceratobasidium; species Ceratobasidium sp. AG-I. The sequence continues at coordinate 507,180 of MU132157.1, read as the reverse complement.
CACGTGCAAACTCTAGCTCATGCTGCTTCAGGATGTCGCTCGTGTTCGAGACCGGGCTTGGCGACGACTGGGGAGCGGGTGTTGTAGGATGGGAGTATTGCTGATGCTGGTGCTGAGGTGGAGGGTAGATTGGCGCGTGCTGATACTCCTGCTCGTGACCAAGTCCGCGCTCGGGCGAGGACGTTCCGGGTTGGCTGTATGCGTTGCGACGCTCATAGCTCGAGTCGTTGTACTGGGGCTGACTCGAGTGCTGTTGCGGTGCCGGAGCAGGGAACGAACGGGAGGAGGAATGAGATAGGGTTGGCGAAGGTGCTACAAAGCTAGGTGCTGACTGCTGGTACTGGTGTTGGTGCTGAGGCACAAGTGGGGTAGGTTGAGAGTACGGGGTCTGCCACAGCTCTCCTGGTGCACGCTGTCGCTGCTGAGGTTGTGACTGGGGAGGGGCGTGGAAGACCTGATGGGAAGCAGGAGGACGAGCCTGAGGTTGAGGGAACGGTCGCCTGGATTGAGATGGAGAAGTCGAGGGCGCAGGAGGCGGCGCCATGCTGTTCTGAGGCTGTGGCGAAGGGAACGGCAGTGTCGTGCGTTGATGAGATACGGGCGTCTGCCGGTCGGACGCGGGAGTGAAGGAAGGTTCCCCGTATGCGGCAGAGTCGGAAGCGTACGTAGAGTTGAAGCTGGGTTGGGGAGTGTGTTGCATTTGGTGCTGAGATCCAGGAGCGTGAGCGTACTGCTGACGCATCTGGTATTGAGTGTCGTGCTCGCTCGGAAGCTGCGCAAGCGCCGCATTGATCCATGTCATGTCCGAGTCGGCATCCCCGTTGGTCGGAGTGATCGTGCTCGCAGTCGAGTAAGGCGACGGCGGCGTGTGTCCATGCGGTTGAGCAGGTGTGAATGAGTCGTACTGCTGGGTCTGGATTGGGGCAGCGAATGCGGGCATAGGGGTGTGCTGCTCTGTCGGTGCTGGAGAGACGCTCATCGACGCTCCTTGGTGATGGGTAACGGCTGGAGGAATCATAGAACCCATGGAGCCATCGGCGTTCACATCGACCGCCATACCGGGGAACGTATCCTCGGTGAACAGCTCAAAGCTCTCGCCATCGAACATCCCGCTCTCCAATGCATATGCCGCCAACTGTTGAGAAAACCGCCGTGGAACTTCGCCCGCGGTGGCCGCAGGCGCGCTTTGCTCCACCTGAATGGGAGGAGCCGCAGGCACTTGAGAGTCGGACGGTTGCGCAAACTCGCTGTAGCTAGTATTTGATACGGGTGAAGGGGTGTTCTCGCTCGCGGGAAGCGGCTCTGGTTGCCTTGGCGGGGACGCCCACTCCATCGCGAACAACTGCGCCAAGTCGACCATACCCCCAGCTTCGACAGTCTCTTCGGACGTGGGGAAAGCTTCGAACGTCACCGCGTCCCGGCGGCGCCTTTTGCTGGGAGAGACATCCTCAGGGAAGTTGGGCGGCTCGTTGGGGAAATTACTGGGCGCATCGTGTTCAGGGGATTTGCGCTTGAGTGGGTTGACTTGTGCCTGTGACGCGAGTATTGCCTTCTTGATTGCCTTGCGCTGCTCCTTGGTCAGTGGGTTGCCCTGCTCGTCCACCTTCGGAACTCGTATCTTGCGCTGCTTGGGCTGACTGTTGGTGGCAGTATATTTCAGACTCATTACCAATAGCATATAATCAAGTGGACTTACCCGTTTTCATCCACTTCAATCTCTTTGCCCTTCTTCGATCGCTTTGCTCTATCCTGGGGCTCCTCCTCGTCGCCATCTCGCTTGCGTTTGCTTAAGGCCATCAACTGGCCATGGAGTTCTCGGGCCGCCCGGATCCCATCTACAGCCTCCTGCTCTACCTGCTTTCGGCTCTCCCGCTCCCTCTTGCGCTGCTCTCGCTGCTCCTCTCGCTCACGCTTCCGCTTCTCTCCGTCTGCCTTGTTCGCCCTCGCCTCTCTTCGCGACGCCTTCTTCCTCTCCTCGTGCGCTCGTACTTCCTCGTCAGTCCACGGCTTGATCTGCAGGATCTGGTCCCACCCCTCGCCGTATACTTCGCGTGACACCATGTCTACCACAGCGCGCATTGACATCACGTCGTCCACGACCTCCTGCTCCACCTTCAGTCCAGGTGGCGTCGCGCCACTTGGAAGAGGATTAGGTGCTGGTCGACCTGCGACCTGAGCCTCGACGCGAGCGACAAGATCGCGCATCGAGTCGCGTTTCGACCCTGCATGCTTCTTGAAGATGTCCATCCATTTTGAGCGGCGTCGAATGTTGACAAACCACAGGTTGAGCGAGCGAAGTGTGAAGTCTGGCGACGACTGCTTCAGGATCTGGTGTTTCTGGACGGTCGTGGGGTAGGGATCGCCGAGATGTGAGAGGAAGAAGTCGCGACACGGTCCTTGAGAATTGTGTCTCGAAGTCAGCTGAAAGTACATAAAAGCAGATGGAGAGCAAGAAGGCTCACCGAACTTCATGGAGTCCGTCGGAGGAGCCGTAACAGTGCGGCACCGCTTGCCGTTGCTGTCGAATGTAGTCGGCTTTGATTTGGTCTGAAGTCCCTGGCTGGAGGACTCGGCTTCGGCTTGCACTCGGCGCTTCGGATTGCCGACAGGGGACTTGCGACCGCGCTTGGACTTCTTGCCAGACTGCCGGACTTGTCCGTTCTTGCCGGCCTTAGACTTGCGGGACCGTGTAGATCGCTTGCGCCTGCGTCGGCTCACCCGGCTCAGAATCGCCTTGAGTCCGTCTTCCTGTCGAGCGCAAGCCCGTAGCTTTTCCTCCTCGAAACGTTTGAACACTGAGCAAATCGAGCTGAGAGGTCGGATAACACCGGACAAAATCTGATTCAGCTTGGGAGAGGCCTGTCCGCTGTGCGCGAGCTGGCGCGCTTGCGAGAGTACATGTTCGAGGTGAGTGGAAAAAGCAGCATATGCCTCAATCCCAGCGGCGATTGAACTAGCCATTTGACATTCCAGCGATTGCAGCTGCTGGATTAGCGCCGCTTCGTTCGAACAAGCGTTCATCACTTGTAGCGGCGTCGGGTAGTCGGTGAATGGTGTCGGGGTGTGGTGTCGGGGTGTGGTTGGTGAACTGGAAGCGTTGGGTTGGCGGACCTTGCCTACCACCCGGCAGGACAAAGGAAGTGGCCCTGATCAACTTGTATTGTTACAGTGCCCTACATGCCCAAATACAATCCTCACCAAACACTTCCCGTCTCCCTCGCTCTCACCTTCTCTCAATTACACTCGACTATCGGCTCTTAAACTACCATCAACAGTGAGCGTTGCTCATAAATTGATAATTTTAACCAGTGTTTTTGAAGCAGTCAGGCCGTGACGATGTTACTTGTTTGCTTGTTTGGGTTCTCTATTGTCCGCCAATCCACATGCCCTCACATTCCCAAACAGTTGGACTTCAGACCAGGACGTCCTAGTACCCGCCCCACTTCCACCTTCAACCCGCCCGTTACACTTCGCCGAGTAGACTCTTACCTCTTGAATGTCGGCCATGCAGGAGTCTTCGTTTCTTCAAGCGATTTCATCAATCCAAGCTCTTTTGCAACCATACCTTGCTCTCAACGCAGAGCGCTCCTTTTCCCAGCATGCGCCATTGTTTGATCCCCGCTCAGCTCCTTCGTTGCAGGGCAGCTTACCAGATGTTTCTCACCAACTTTCAGTCTTGGACTTGCCTGCGCAGCTCTCCACAGAGCTCGTCGCCCTGCTCACTGACGAACGCGCAATCCATCAACAGTTCGTTGAGTCGACGCGGCAACGGCTACTCGAGGAACTCAGTGTTTTAACTATCTCACCTAATCCATCCGCAATCCCGTCTCTTGTTGAAGCTGCTTGTGGTGCATTTTATAACTTTGCTGTCGACTCCGGATTGGAGAGCGTACGGAAACATCTCGACGAAATCGCTCCACAACGGGATTTCACGTCCGATAATGAAGCTGCGTCGGACTCTGAGGAAGGTTAGTACGAGTCTCAACTAGCATTTATGACGACCTTAATCAATAGATTGCACAGATTCCTCCTCGTCCGGTGCCGAAGATGGCAACGAATCGGAAGAAGACATGGAGGTACAGGAAGTCGACGACGATGAGAACACGCCCATGAAACCTGGCGAGGAGGTTCCGCCGCTAGATACGGTAAGCCGCCTGCCCGGATCAGACTGTACATGCACTGAGTTTTTTAAAACTAGAAATACCTTCCCATTTTCGAAGCACTCCATGAGCGCGGCAAAGTGCTCACAAAGCCTGAGAAGACATATCTTGTCAATATGACTGGCATGACTTACCGGCAGATCACAATCTGGGTACGTTCCCTCAGTGCACTCGGTTCGGTCAAGCCTGACCTCCCGTCATTATTTCCAGTTTCAGAACCGGCGCCGGGGAGAACTCAAGGAAGACCTTCAATTACATGCATCTAGCTCGCACGCTGCCTCTGTCCATTCTCTCGATTCATCGGATGCTTCAGAGGACGGGATTGACCTGGAACAAAGGTTCTCCAACGTTGCCTCTGATACCACCTTCGATATTCGTTCCTGGCGTCTCACGTCTGCGCTCCCAGCCAAAAACTCCCTCCAAGGCTCCTCCTTCCCGTCGAGCCCGACAAAACTCACCTTTGGCTCTTCGGCCACCATTTCAGGCTCTGACACCGACGACACCGACCTGTCAGATTTATCGGACGACGAGGCGAATTTACCGCCGGGCTTGCAAGTTCCATCGCTGTCTACCTCCTTCACCACAGCCGACACAGCTTCGCTAGCCACGTCAAGATCGCTTCTTGGCCCGACCATTCCAGTTCAGAATACTAGTTCTGGTGTTAGCCTGTCTGCCATTTCCCGTCCTGTGAAGCCTCTTCCGCCATCGCGTCGCACATCTCCTCAAGCACGAGGCCAGCGTGCACCTGCTCAACACGCTCCGGCTTTTAGCTTCAACTTTGCTGGATCAGCGTCTGCCCCAGCGCAGAACCAGTTCTTGCCCACGTCGGCTCCGATGCCTGCCCAGCCGGCGCAGTTCGTGACCTCCAACGAACGAGGGCTGACTGTTGAGATGGACACTACGCCGCCAACGTCGGTGGTCAGTCTCCAGTCTTCGTCGGCTCCGCCCGCTCCTGCCACAAACAGTTTCGCGAACTCTTCGATTTCCGCTGCACTCCTTCCGTCCTCTCCCCCTTTGTCTGCCGGGTCTCCTCATAGCGCATCGTCGCCCACTCCACCAGCGCAGAGTGCATCCTCTCCTCGGCCTGCCGTCAAGCCTCTCCCTCGTCGCACAGGCTGTGCTCCCCGTCCTCGCCCGCCTCCACGTGTAGGCTCTGTCTCCACTCCCGCGACCACACCTGCACCTGCGTCTACATCGGCACGATCATCTGTTGTGCTACCTCCGTCCAGCAACCCGTCCCTTGGGAACACAACGCTCGGAGCATTGCTGCGGCCGAACCCTCCAGCACCCAAGATCCCCACGCAAATGGAGGACCGGCTGTCCGCGATGGCTGGGCGCATGGGTGTTGGGTCCAGCTCCAACCTGGCGAGACGAAGCACTGCAACCGATGTGGCAGCATTAGCTCGCGCCAGTATTTCCCCGGACGCCAGTTCATTTCCGACGAGGGGCTCGTCGTTTGCCTTCGGGCCGGCAACATTGCCTGGGATACATGCTCTATCTGGACCGACGCTGGCGCCGGTTTCTGGGCAGCAGACGCAATCACCTCGTTCGCCGAGCTCATAACTCTCTTGTGATTCTTGGCTGTATTAACACGTCTATATGTTAGTCTTGGCGTTGGCTCTGATAGCGCATCGTACCGGCCAATGCTAGACGCTCCCTTTTCCTCTGCCTATGCCACTATGATCACACCTCTTTTACTTTATCTTTGCTTAGCTTTTTTGCCCGCATATATGGCGATGCTTTATATCTTGCTTATCTTTTTTCCGCCACGTAATCTGGATTCTGCCTCTGCATTTGTTCGTTATGTTTGTATTGTTTGCTACACTTGTCATAGTACCATACTCCGCTGTACTTAGCTTCTTGAACAAAAGGGTTCACTTTCTGCCAACCTTTACACTTGGCCTGCGCAACCTTCTAGCCGACTACGCAGCGCTCCTAGAGCGAATGAATGTAGCGGACGTATGCGTTTGGTTTCCTGGGCTGGTGGCTCGCAATTACCACAGCAGTTGTGGCTGGGGCGAATAAATGTGTACCTGGGTAACCATCTGGACTTGCCCATTGAATTGCCTGTTGTCTCGTCTTGCGCAGCCAGCCATGTTCCCTGTTTTATCGCCATGCGCATCGCATCAGATCCACAGTCAGTTTCACCATCGACTTTGCTCCAGCTACTGGAAACCCTGGTCGCTAGATCGCACGGACCTTGCATGTGCCAACCTATCCGAATACTGCCCAGGGGTGTATCGGGCAAAGCAGATGCGCGTGTAGGCACATGAGCTTGCACATCCTTTGTTGATCACGGTCGCCTCGTGTTTACGTGATCTCGTAGACGTCAGCGTCATGTTTCTTATTATAGGCCCATCAAGTAACACAGCCAAACAACTATTCAGGGGTAGGATGATGGTTCTCTGATCTTCGCGAGCACCAACATCGGTTCCTCCTAGTTTATTGTTGAGTCTTAGATTTTTGTGAGCCATGTTCGTAGGACGGTGAGACGCAAGTGCTGATATGAAGGATTTCTTTGTTCAAAGTAAGTACAGATGGGATGGACAACCATGGTATGAACGGTAAACAATACAAGCACGACCAAGCTAGAAAATTACGGTACGAAACAAAACGCCAGTCAAGATAGTTAAGAGCATGTGTTTATGTATAATCAAGAAAACTGAATGATAAAAATAACTGAACGGAGGTGATCATAGTGGCATAGGTAGATGAAGAGAAAAACATAACATTGGCGTGTACGATGCGCTATCAGGGCCAATGCTAAGCTCGAGTCAAGCATAGTAGTACAAACGGCTCAGAAGAGTCGGTTTATGAGGAAGTAGGCGAACGGACTGCAGCTCCTTGTGCTTGCTGCCCGGTGATCGGCGCCAGCGTCGATCCGGGCATTGCACTCGCCCCAGGAAGCATCGGCGGTCCGAACGAGAATGACGGGCCCCTTGACGGGAACGTACCAGTGCCAGGTGGGGCACCTGTGCGAGCCAACGCCGCCGTATCGGATGTAGTGCCCCGCCTTGCCGGATTGGGGTTAGAGCCGACGCCCATGCGTCCGGCCATTGCTGACAGCCGGTCCTCCATCTCGACGGGGATTTTGGGTGCTGGCGGGTTTGGTCGCAGGAGTGCTCCGAGTGTCGTGTTACCCAGAGACGGGTTGCTCGATGGGGGTAGTACTACGGACGATCGTGCGGAGCTAGGAGCGACAGTTGATGCGGCGGGTGTAGAAACGGAGCCTGCACGCGGAGGCGGGCGAGGGCGGGGAGCACAGCCTGTGCGACGGGGGAGAGGCTTGATTGCGGGTCGAGGAGAGGTCGCGCTCTGTGCTGGTGGAGTGGGTGATGATGCGCTATGAGGAGATCCGGCGGACAAAGGAGGTGAGGAGGGAAGCACGACTGGCATCGAGGTGTTCGCGAAGCTAGTCGGGGCGGAAGGAGACGACGAGGACTGGAGAGTAGTTGCCGACGTCGGAGGCGTATTGTCCATTTCGACGGTCAGCCCTCGTTCGTTGGAGGTCACGAACTGCGCTGGCTGGGCAGGCATCGGAGCTGACGTGGGCAAGAACTGGTTCTGCGCTGGGGCAGACGCTGATCCAGCAAAGTTGAAGCTAAAAGCCGGAGCCTGTTGAACAGGTGCAGGCCCTCGTGCTTGGGGAGATGTGCGACGCGAAGGAGGGAGGGGCTTTACAGGACGACGGAAAGTAGGGGCATCGGCAGAGCTTGAGCTGTCACCCATGATGATGGGGCCCTCATTGGAACCCGGTTGTAACCTCGAAGAGCCTGAAACAACTGTTGCTGGCCCACGGTCGGAACCTGAGTCTACAGTAGTAAAAGAGGTCGCGAGTGACGGGGCATGGAGGCCAGGGGGAGCCATCTCATCGTCCGAGTCTGACAGGTCGGTGTCGTCATCGGATTCAAAGGCAGGCGCGGCTTGGACGGGGCCGAATCCGAATTTCAATGGGCTAAGAGGAGGTGGGGCAGGCGCGTCTTTGGTTGCGGCGGCTGATGCAAGACACCAAGAGCGAATGTTGAATGTTGTATCCGGCTGAATACTGGAAAAGCGTTGTTCGAGCTCAAGCCCATCTTCCGATCCCTCAGACGTCCTATCAGAGTGTACCGAAGCAGCACGCGAGCTAGAGGGACGCGCGTGGTGATCTTCTTTAAGTTCACCTCGGCGGCGGTTTTGGAACTGCAATGGATGTTAAATGGATGTGTATTAAATATGTTAGGCTTCGCACGCACCCAGATGGTAATCTGCCTGTAGGTCATGCCAGTCATCTCGACAAGATATGTTTTCTCGGGCTTGGTTAGGACTTTGCCTCGCTCGTGTAGTGCCTCGAAGATGGGCAAGTATTTCTATGAGGACCAACATGTTAGTCTAAGGCCTACTTGGAAATGACATGTACGTACAGTATCGAGCGGAGGGATATCTTCGCCGGGCCTGACAGGGGCGTTATCGTCTTCGTCAGCAGCGTCTGCTAGTTCTTCCGCCTCATCCTCGTCAGAGCAGACAGATTCTATTCGAGCAGAACAGTCAGACAGATAGAGACAATGAAATAATGGAACGCACCCTCATCTGACTCGTCAGAGCCATCCGACTCCGACTCGGAATCGCCTTCGAGTTTGAAGGCCTCTATCTCTTGCTTGATTGTGTTCATCCGCGAATTGATTAGGCGTTGGCAAAACGCATCGAGCGCGGCTCGAACATGCGATGGAACTGTCGAAGGGTCGGGCGAGGTGGTCGTGGTGCTCAGCTGTTCTACAAGACGTCGGTATGCTTGTTCAATAGTCAACCTGTCTTTATTTAAGTCATCTTCGAGGAGGGAGTTGAGCTCGCGCGATAGAGGAGTAGGGAGGGCCAGTGTGGAGACATAGGAAGTGACATCAGGCAGGTTTGTGGGTGCAGAACAGTCGACTAGGCGGGGGTCGAACAACTGCCTGTTGGGATATTGAGAATAAGGATAGCTTTGGCAGGACTCAGAGTGCTCGGCCAGAGTTCCCAAGACTAAACGTAACAGAGACTGCTCCATGTCAGATTGACTTCAATGACGGACGCAGTAAACGATGGGAGGAAGTGGAAAGCTAGCGGGTGTCGAGGAGGAGAACCCGTTGGAAGTTGGTTGTTGAGAATTGAGGAACAATAAGGCGGTGACAAACATGTCCCCACAAGGTCATCTTCTCAAAAATGTAACGGTCCCACCAGCAACGCAAAGCCTCCCTTCGCTTGCTACACACTGGATTGTGTTTGAGATCAGGATAAAACCTTTTCTTTTATGCTGTATACAATACACACTTTCATCACTATTTAGCTGGCTGGGATCTCAGCAAGCGGGGGATGTTTGGGCCTATGTGTATGTTTGGGCATGTTGGGAAGTGTAACAATGCCCTCGGTGAAAGGAATATTCCTTTGTTCAGATTGTTACACTGCACAGGTTCTTCAACTTCCAGGTTCCCTACCATACCTCGACACCACTGCGCTCACTCACTCAGGCCGCCATGAACATCTGTACTGGCGACGATGATCTCATCCAGCAACTGCGCTTGCTGGAGAGCCAGTTCCCCCAAGCAATCAGCCTCGGGACTGAAGCATGCACGAATTTCTCAGCTCACCTCAAAGGCGTCATGGCCCGCGCGCAACAGCTTGCACGCGCTGGGCAAGCGTCGACTGGACTTCTGCAGGTCTATGCTGGCGTTGCTCGGTCACTCGCGATGATTTGCTCCCACTTTATGGAAGTCGAGTCTTACACTGGTATCGACAAGCAGACGAAGGCCGTCGAGGACCTGCTCACTCGTGCTGGCCTCCGGCGTCGACGCAAACGCTCAACAAGGTCACGAAAATCCAAGGCTGGCAAAAACGGTCGCGTACGGCAGTCTGGCAAGAAGTCCAAGCGCGGTCGCAAGTCCCCCGTCGGCAATCCGAAGCGCCGACCGCATACCGAAGCCGGGTCCTCAAGCCAGAACAAACGAAAGCCGGCCATGTATGACAGCAATGGCAAGAAGTGCCGCACAGTCACTGCTCCTCCAACAGATTCAATGAAGTTTGGTAGGTCGCCTCACACTCGCTTTTATGTACTTTCGGCTGACTTCCAGTCCTAATCCTCCAGGTCCTTGTCGTGACTTCTTCCTCTCACATCTCGGCGATCCCTACCCCACGACCGTACAGAAACACCAGATCCTGAAGGTGTCGTCGCCGGACTTCACACTTCGTTCACTCAACCTATGGTTCGTGAACATCAGGCGGCGGTCCAAGTGGATGGACATCTTCAAGAAGCACGCAGGGTCCAAGCGCGACGCGATGCGTGACTTGGTCGCTCGCGTCGAGGCTCAAGTCGCAGGTCGACCAGCGCCTAACCCGTTGCCGAGTGGCGCTACGCCACCTGGACTGAAGGTGGAGCAGGAGATCGTGGACGAGGTGATGACGATGCGCGCTGTGGTGGACATGGTGTCCCGCGAAGTATACGGCGAAGGATGGGACCAGATCCTGCAGATCAAGCCGTGGACTGACGAGGAAGTGCGAGCGCACGAGGAGAGGAAGAAGGCATCGCGACGTGAAGCACGGGCGAGCAAGGCGGACGGAGAAAAGCGGAAGCGTGAGCGGGAGGAGCAGCGAGAGCGACGCAAGCGGGATCGGGAGAGCCGGAAGCGAGTTGAGCAGGAGGCGGTGGATGGGATCCGAGCGGCGCGCGAGTTGCATGCGAAGCTGATGGCGATGAACAAGCGCAAGCGAGATGACGGTGACGATGGGTCCGAAGCCGGAGCGAAACGGCACAGGAAAGGCGGAGAGGTGGTAGTGGTGGATGAGAACGGGTAAGTCTACCCACGTCTATGCTAGCGGGCTTGGGTCTAAATCACATCCTTCTACAGTCAGCCCAAGCAACGCAAAATCCGAGTACCGAAGTTCGACGATCAGGGCAATCCGCTGACCAAGGAGCAACGCAAAGCGATCAAGAAGGCGATCCTTGCGTCGCAGGCACAAGTGAACCCTCTCAAGCGCAAGGCTTCAGAGCACAGTGCACCTGGCGACCACCTTGGCGAGTTGCCCAACTTCCCTGAGGATGTCTCTCCCAGCAAGAGACGCCGCCGGGACGCGGTGACGTTCGACGGGTTCCCCACATCCGAGGAGACCACCGAGGCCGGGGGCATTGTGGACTTGTCGCAACTGTTCTCGGTGGGATGGGCGTCCCCTCCCCGGGAACCAGAGCCGCTGCCTCCCGTCGAGGCCCCTGCTTCGCCCGTATCGAATCCTGGGTACAACGAATTCGCCCATCCATCCGATTCTCAGATGCCCATGGCCCCTCCCATGCAGATGGAGCAAAGCGCACCTGCGCCCACTTCAGGCGAAGTCCCACGGCGGTTCTCGCAGCAGTTGGCCGCGTACGCGCTGGAGAGCGGGATGTTCGACGGAGAGAGCTTCGAGTTGTTCACCGAGGATACGTTCCCTGGGATGGCGGTTGACGTGAATGCGGACAACTCCATGGGGTCTCTGCTTCCACCGGCTCCACACCACCAAGGAGCATCGATGAGCGTTTCTCCAGCACAGACGGCACAGCACACCCCCATGCCCCCATTTACTGCCCCGATCCAGACCCAGCAGTACGATTCTTTCGCACCTGCCCAGCAGCACGGGCACACGCCACCGTCACCTTACTCGACTGCGAGCACGATCACACCGACCAATGGGGATGCGGACTCGGACATGTCGTGGATCAACGCGGCGCTGGCACAGCTCCCGAGCGAACACGATGCTCCACACCAGATGCATCAGCAGTACGCTCACGCTCCTGCGCCTCAGCACCAGATGCAACACCCCACTCCCCAACCCAGCTTTACCCCGACGTACGCATCGGACCCGAACCCATACGGCTCGCATTCTTTCCCCGCTGCGTCTGACCGTCGAGCGCCAGTCTCGCATCAGCGTACACCGCTGCCATTCCCAGCGCCGCAGTCTCAGAACAGCATGCCGCCACCTCCTGCGCCTTCCACATCGCCGTCGCAACCTCGTCGGTCGTTCCCTCAGCCCCAAGCTCGTCCTCCTGCTCCTCAGCAGGTGTTCCAGTCACCTCCCCAACCCCAGCCCCAACCTCAGCAGCGACAGCGCGCACCGAGGGAGCTGTGGCAAACACCTTACTCCCAGCCAGCCCAGCAGCAGCAATACCAACCACCACCCCCTTCATTCTCAGCACCCTCTCCAACCCTGTCTCAGTCGTCCTCTCGTTCGTTCCCTGCTCCAGCGCCACAACAGCACTCGAACCAGCCCCAGTACAGCGAGCCAAGCTATGAGCGTCGCAACGCGTACAGTCATCCCAGTCCATCGTCGCCCGAGCGCGTACCTGGTCACGAGCAGGAGTATCAACATGCGCCGATTTACCCTCCGCCTCAGCATCAGCAGCCGCAGTATTCTCACCCCTCAACGCCCGCCCCCCAGCCAGCACCGAGCCCGGTCTCAAATACAAGTGACATCCTGAAACAGCATGAGTTGGAGTTCGCGCGTGCACAGGAGGAGCTGCAGAACCGGTTTAAGCGAGAGCAGGAGGAGCAGCTTGCGCGCTTCATGCGTGCGCAGGAAGACCTGAGGAAGCAGCTGCTGACGGACAGCCGAGCTGAGCATCGCTAATGCCGGTCGGTATGCGTGATGAGGGTGTATTTTGTATCTTGACACGGATTTATTCTTGATTTATCTCTTGTATGTATATGTTATCCCTTTTTGCCTCGGTTCGTTCTGCGCTTTTGGTTTTTTTATATAGCAATGTTGTCTATGCCAACCCCCACTATGTTATCTCGCATATGATTTTGTACATCTTAGACTCTGAAACGTGTACTAGTACATAGAATAGTATTGGAGGCGATTGAATTTAGTTCACAAGACAAGTGTTCACCAGGTCGAGCAGATAACCCAATCCTTGAATCTTGCTTGCCTCTCTAAGTTGCCCAGCAAACTCCGCCAATACGACGTCAGGTTCCTCTGCATCCTTTTCCTGTGGCTCCAGTCGCTGATCTTCTTGCTTCAACCATGAAACGAGCTGCCGTGCAATTGGCGCCTCGACCGTCCATCCAGGTTTGATAATGTACTCGCCCCGCCGGTACATGAAGAGTATCTTGAATGCACAGCATTGACGAAAGTCTGCTGTTTGCCAATACTTCAGAAGCCGCGGAACAGATTCGTTGCCTTGGTCGTAACAGTAGAAGACCCACACAAGTATCCAGATAAACGACTCGAGCCCGTGTCTATAGAGGACAGTTATCTCGCCATCCATGCATGATCGTGTGAGCAGGTAGATCGCAAGGAACGGAGCGATCACAGCGGGTTCTTCTTGCTCGTCCAAGTTGGTTTGAATCCCGAACTGCTGGTCACCTATCGTTCGAACCATAAAACTAGATAGGCTGTGGTTTCGGCGTTGTATCCCCATCTTCCAGAGATTATGGTGGCCTGTCTTTGCGATTTAGTATCCGAACGGCTCATACGATAACAGGAAGAACCAGCACTCACGCCGTATGCATTGTAGCCACGCCTTCATGAACGCTTCACCTTGCAGGTCGGTGATCGGGTTCAGACGTTCAAATGGAATTATGCTCAGCATTCCTTTCGGTTTATTGGAGATATCCCGGAGGCCTGAGCTCATTCTGATGCTTCTAGTGAGCTGGTGGTCGAGGGGACAATCTTGATCAGGGGGCTGAACTACGCTGTCTGCTTGGCGAAAAGAGCAACAGTCTATTCCTGGTTCTGCCGCGACGGGTTCGAGCGATATAACTTGGCAGAAAAGTTCGTATTAGCCAGGTTTGAGGACGACGGTGGACGAAGTGAAGAACTGAGTATGCCCCTAAAGCTGAAGTTGAAACCATTATGTAGCCAAACAAACCCCGCCGTCGAACCCTATCACGTGATGGCGAATGCGCTTGACTTGGAGCTATTACTGGTCATTTGTTTAAACTAGTTCCCAATAGCGTGTCATTTCATGTATTTGATGGCAGAAGTTCGACGGGTTCCCCACGTCTCAAGAGGCCATCGAGACCGCGGGCATTGTAGACCTGTCGCAGCTGTTTTCAGTGGGATGGGTGTCCCCTTCCCGAAAGCCAGAGCCGCTCCCCCGAGGAGACACTTATTCACCCATATCGAACCCTGGGTCCAGCGAGTTCGCTCACCCATCCAATTCTCAGGTGCCTATGACGCCGCTCGTCCATGTGGGCTAGAATGCGCTTATTGCTGTCGAAGGCGAAGTGCCGCGTAGGTTCCCCTAGTAGCTGGCAGCGGAGAGCGGGATGTAACGAGGTCGTGTTTTGTTTCTTGAGATTGTTCTTAATTTATCGATTGTATGCGTTTGTTATCTCTTCCTTTCAGGTTCCTCCTGCGATTTTGATTTTTCGTGATATTATTTAACCATTCATCTATCATGCGTACTCTCGCGTCTTATGTCTTGGACTTGGAGTGCATGTGAACCAACACCAAAAATAAAATTTGACGCTATTTACTGCCGTCTACAAGACAATCGCTGATCAGCTGAGACATATACTCCAACCCCCCGGCCTTGCTGGCCTCTCTAAGTTGCCCAGTAAATTCGGTTAGCATGGCCTCGGGTTCATCCACTTCGGGTTCATCCACCACCGGTTCCTGATTTTGTATGCCATTCAACCAGGAAATAAGCCGTCGTACAATCGGCGCCTCGGTCGTCCATCCAGTCCTGACAGTGTACTGGCGATACTTGTGATACTGAGACAGGAATTTCACCTTGAATGTAGTACATAGCCCGTAGTCTGCTGTTTGCCATTGCATCAGACTCGGCGGGATGCATATGCTGCCTCGGTCGTAGCAGTGGAGGACCCAGACGAGGACCCAGACGAACGACTCGAGATCGTGCCGGTACAGCACATTTATGTCGCCATCCCAGTATTCTTTGCGGAGAAGGTCGATTGAAAGAAATGGAATGGTCGCAGCGTGTTCTCTTAGCACGGGCGAGTGCTCCTCGACAAACGATAGGTCCCAGTCGTTTACGACCCCAAATAGCTGGTCGCCTTTCGTTCGGAGCATAAGGTTCGACAGGCTGAGATCTCGATGCTGTATACCACCGTTCCACAGGGTGTAGTGACCTATGGTTTCGACTTCGTACCCGATCGGTTCGTTTACACCAGGATGAAACAACACTCACACTTTATGCATTCTAGCCATGCCTTCAAGAACGCTTCGCCTTCCAACTTGGTGATCGGATCCAGCCGCTCGAAAATAGCTATCCGAAATACTCTACATGTCCCTTTCGGGCTCTCCAGTCCCAGTTCGTCCCTGATGCTTTTGGTGAGATACCCGTCGGAAGAGCAGATCAGGTCGGGGAGGTGGTCTGTGCTGCCGGCCTTCTCCACGGCATGAGTAATAATTATTCCCTCGCTCAACCGCAACACGTTCGGCCAATATGACTTGGCGACCAGTTTCGTGTTGGCTAGGCTGGAAGACGAGCGCGGGTGAGGTGATCGGCTCGCAGCACCAAGCACGCGAGTGGACTTTCCAGCTAGCGAGTATTGCTGGTAGATCTTTTCCTGTGGGTCCAGTGTGACTTCGATGTCTCCAGGGAAGCTCAAAGAGTAACTTGTCTCCTTCGCGGTCTCCGTTGCGTCCCGGTGGATCCGTTCGACCCCTGGGTTGAGCTTGGTGTTGAAACCCCACTGCTCTAGGTTGAAACGCTGGAACGTGAGCAGTAAAACCAAGAAATGACGGAGATTCCTGATGATGTCGATTCCGTGTGATTGAATTGCACCTTGGCGGTCGTACCACCATACCCATACGATTCCATCTGGACACCGGGTATTAGCCTCGAGAGAGTAGAGACATAAGAAGCTTGACTCACCCCTGATAGCCAAGCCAATCGAGTGGCATCTGCTGATTGAGCTGCATAGCATCTCGGTGCCGTAGGAGGCAGACTGGACCATCGCGCTC
>MU132157.1:389547-482107 GCA_015039395.1 Ceratobasidium sp. AG-I | reverse complement strand
ATGGCGGACTACTGTAGGCTGGCTGTTAAATACGCATATATACATGTATTGGATGGCTGTGACGTTACTCTGGCGCTTATGATGAAGAAGCACTAGCCGGATTTAACCATCGACTATCTTGCGTTGCAACACCCTTTCCAATACAAAGAAATGGAGGATAATGTAAGTTCATCCCATGCGTTTATTGGGAAACGTGTACTGGAAGTATACTCGCTAGCCTACAACTCCAGTAAACAGCGCACACTGGACTAACAGACTACCTCCTGAGCTGCTCAGTCGAGCATTTGTCCTCGGAGAGGGTATGCAGCGCGGCCCTCGCGTGTCTTCTTGGCCATATGTTGGGCTCCAAGATCTAGTAGTCGTAGGCTCGATGTTTATACGTTAGACAGTTCATTATCTTAGTTTGGCCTCCCATTTTAGCAGGTCTGTCAGCATTGGAGGGAGGTTGCTATACATACGCCAGTGGTACACAGTCTTATTTGCACTCACCCTTGTTGACCACTCACTTGACGCTTATGATAGCTCTGGTCACATATATTCATCTCCCAGCCCCCACCTCACCGACACGCTGTGTTGTATCTTGCTCGCTCTGGTCCTAGCTGCCCACTCGATATTGATATCGAGATGAAGACTCCGTACATAGACGGAATATCTCGCTTTGGCGGCTCTCTTCAAGCAAATCGAGCACTCGAAACCCTGCAATCCATCGTGGCGCATGGAGGGCAGGTTGCTAGATGGAGGAGCTTGACTGTTGTCGCAAAAATGCCTCAGGTCATTTTCAAAACAATCAGCTTCATCAACTCTGAACCCACTCTAGCACTGAGGTTTTTGTCCCTCACGTGGAAGGCGATTATAGATGTGGCAGAGCACCAAGAGGTCGATGTTTTGGAGGTTGCTCCAGAAGTGTTTGATGACAACTACGCGCTAGACTTCGGACGTCGACGACCTCAGCTGCAGAACGTTGAGCTTAACGGAATCCCCAAAGACTATGTCTTCGAGCGCGCTTCGCCGCTGGTTTCAAACCTCACTTCGCTTAAACTAGCCACTTCATTTTTCTTGCCGTCTATCCGAGCTACCAGTGCCCTGTTCTCTGCAAGTCCTCGACTTGAGTCACTATATATAGACACAACATACGCCGACAGTGATCTTTTTGAGCTTGCGGTAGCTCCACTACAAGTCTCTCTTCCCTTACTTCGTTCTTTCTCTTTGCATGCCGCGACTTACTACAACTGGAGTTTATGCCTGCTTCAAATCGTCAACGCGCCTGCAGTCCAGCACTTTGAATTATACGCCGGAGTTGCATTCCTCAACCAGCTTGGTGACTTTAAGCCTTTACTTCGATTCCTTGGTGCAGGACGGATAAGTGGGTCTCTTCAGTGCGATCAAATACCCGCAGACCAACCCTACTGCGGCCCCATCTTCCCGTCACTCCATCATCTCGAACTTAAACTCGACTTTGATCTTGCACTCGATTCCATACGCCAGGTCACCGTCCAGAATCTTCTCCAGGCATACCCCATGATCACGCAGGTCACGTTGAGTTACCCTGCGATGCTAGCGTTCTCAAGGGCACCCACCCTTCTCCCCAACATATCGCACTTTAAATATTATGGCCCTAGAATAGCTTCGTTTCCGGCTACAATGCAAAACATTGCAACGGTCAGGGAAGAGGCTGGCATGCGCATCCCCGTTCTCGATATCGTTTTCACAGGGAAGTCGGTTCTGAACTGGTTCGATGACGATGAGGGCGGAGAGCTGAATTATCTCACACCCCTTGGTGGGCTCGTAGGCAAGCTGGACATACAAGACGAACATCCGGACGTCTCCGATAGTGATGATGATTTAGTCTACAGTGACGAGATGATTGACAGCGGCGATGATATGGACGCCGCCTCTGTGGGGTGGCCCTAACTCATACCTTTCTGGCCCTGGGCTATTGGATAGCAATGATTCTTGGAGCTTTTTGTACACACATCTATCCTATATTCAACCTCACCAAGCTTGTGTATATCATGCCAAGACGCGAATTATATGCAATCTGATTCTTGTTGTCTTGCACTCCCAAGCGCAATATACTGGGTCTGCCAACGACTGCAGATACCTACACGGATACACTCCAACTGGGTATAAACCAGCTTGCGACCATAAACACATTTACCCTCCCCTAGCAAAGCCCGGCAGTAGTTGCGCACGTGCTGGTGATCCATTATTTAGCGCGCGCCCTTAACTAGCTAGCCCAAGCCTCCATGTCGATGCTCTTGAGTATTATTTTGTTTTACCTCAAGAGCGTAACCCACCTCTACAGATAACGAAGAAATGAGAGGATTTTGGGCTGGTGAAGCCATACGCAATGCCAATACCGTGCTTATCATTATGATGTGTTCGTTTATAGGTAAATCCGAGTCTGAGTTTCGGACATCTTCAAAAGAAGAACGAACAGTGGCTGTATTCGAAGTCAAGCTTGTTGGAACAACAATGATGCAGTAATCCGTGTCTTATTTATAAACAAAATAGCTCATTGAATAGCTCATTGAGACTAGGTGATTACAATAGAGGCTTGGAACGTTGAATTGTGGGCGAAATGACGCTGCTCGAAGATGATGAGCTGAAATTGTTGAAATAGCATCCAGTAGCTTTGAACTCTGGTGTCAACTGTTACTCACTTCGGGTTATCTCCTGCATATACGGTGATTATTGTCGAGATGAATCACTATAATAGGATTTGAAACCTACATTGCATATGTAGCCGTCGGAGCCTATTTCTGTTGGGTACGTATACACGCATGCATCAGACGCCTATGACGTTACCGTAGCGCTTTTGACGAATGAGTGTTGCAAATCGGGCTCGCTGAGCCCAACCCCCCAACTCTCTCAACCATCCAAAAGTGCAGCTACAACTGCTCACTTTATATTTATGCAAAGATGAGATATTATGTGGGTCAGATTTATGTTATTATTGTCCGGTTTTTTACACTAAGAGTTCACCCGGCAACTTGCCAATGCAACGGCAATTCGGGCAAGCAACGCCCGCTAGACCAAGGAGCTTTCATACGTATGTCTACCTCACACCAGGTCTCAATGACATTTGTATATTAAATACAGGAACAAAGCGCATATAGTTTGCTTTTTTGGCCACATTTCTATGTTGTCGCATGAACGCGTCGGTACATGAAACGCATACTATGTTTGTCGTTGATTGCAGGTATTTGCACAGATATACAGTGTTCAGATGCAAACCAAATTGTGACTGCCAACGCACCCGCTCCCTCAGAACAAAAAGCCAGCGGTAATCACATGTGTATTGTTCGTGGATAGTCTGTCGTGTGACTTTATAGTACTGTAGTTGAGACGCCCATGCTCCCACGTCTATGGTCCTATATATTAAATTATTCAGATAGCATAACCTACCTCGGGAATGACGTACGACTGTGGCAAGAGATCGAGATGTTCTAGTCGTCGGGGCCTACTTAGTGAAAATATTGCGCATGGGCTCACTATGGTCCCCCAATCTATTTTCTTATGTTCAGGTGAATCTGAGCTGAGTTTCAGACGCCATCAAAACAACGCCAAACAAAGACCGTGAAGGCTTGTTGTTCTGATAACAAAATAAATTAGCCATCCTTCCACGAACTAAATAGTTTATTAAATGTTGTTTTTGACCAGCGATATAAAAGAGCTTGATAGCTGAGATTGTACAGGCAATAACGCTGCTCAAGGAGGATGAGTTGAACTGTCGAAGTAGCTGTAACCTCGATTTCTAATGCTAACTGCTACTAACTTTGCGTTACCTCACGCATATACAACGATTATTGTTGATATGACTCGTTAAGCTTCGAGCTTTACATTAGATACACAGCCCATTGGAACCAGTTTTGGTTGGATACGTATATATACATACCCGTGACGTTACCGCAGCGCTTATGACGGATGTGTGTCGTGAATCGAACTGGTTGGGTCAGACTCCCAACCATCCAATAGTGCAGTTACAACTCCCCGCTTTATTGTTAAACAAACATGGGAGACCATGTTAGTTAGATTTATGTTAGTATTGTCCGAAAATCATATACTAAAAGTCCATCCAGCAGCTCGCCAACGCAACAGCAACTCGGGCAAATAACGCCCACTGGACCAATAGACTCCCTATTGAGCTTCTCAGTCGAGTGTTCATCCTCGGAGAGGGCATGCAGCGCGGCCCTCGCGCGTTCTTTAACCCATATGTCGGATTCCAGGATCTAGCGACTGTGAGCTTATTGTTTTCGTGTCAGATGTTCTGGAGTTTAACATTTCCTCATTTTAGCAAGTCTGCCATCATTGGAGGGAGGTTGCCATACACACACCAGCGGTACATAGTATGCTTTGTCATTGCTCCGACCGAACACTCACTTGGACCGTGTACTAGCTTTGGTCGTACATATTCATCTCTCGACCCCCACCCCACCGATGCGCCGAGCTGTATCTTGCTCGCTCTGGTCCCACACGTCTACTCGATATTGACCTCGAGATGAAAATGCCGTACATAGACGGAATATCTCCCTTTGACAGACGCCCTCAAGAAGTTCGAGCACTCGAAACCCTGCAGTCTATCGTGGCGCATGGGGGACAGATCGCCAGGTGGAGGAGCCTAATTGTTATTGCAAAGGCAGCTGGGGTCATGTTCAAGACAGTCAGCTTTATCAACTTTGAGCCCACTCCCGAATTGCAGTTTTTGTCCTTGACATGGAAGGCGAACTTCGCTGCAGTGGATATTCAGGAGGTCATTGCTCTGGAGGAGGCTCCGGAAGTCTTGAACGAAATCTACGCATTAGACTCTGGCCCTCGGCGACCTCAGCTGCGGAGTGTCGAGTTTGGTGGACTCCCCAAAGCCTTCGTTTTCGAGCGCACTTCGCCACTAGTTTCAAATCTCACCTATCTTAAACTGTGCCCCGCATTTTTGCTGCCGTCCATCCAGGACATCGGTACCCTGCTTTCTGCTAGCCCTCGACTCGAGTCTTTGCATATAGATGTAATGTACGTCGGCGAAGAGCTTTTTGAGCCTGTGTTAGTTCAATCACAGGTATTGCTTCCTTTGCTTCGCTCTTTCACTTTGCGAGCCTTGACTTACAACAACTGGTGCATGAGCTTGCTTCAAAGTATTGACGCGCCTGCTGTCGAATACTTCAGACTAGAGGGCATCGTCGAGTATCTCAGTTCTGGGCTTTTACTTTTCTACCTTGGCGTAGGTCGGACAAACGGAGTTCTCGAACGCGGTTCAGCGCCTGGGGACCGAGCCAGCCGAGGCCCCATCTTTCCATCACTCCACCACCTCGACCTTGCCCTCTCTTTCAATTTGGCAAAAGGTTCTAAAGAACAAACCAGCGTCCTGCAGCTTCTTAGTTTATATCCTATGATCACCCAAGTCACACTGAGCCATCCTGTCTTGCTGGCATTGTCGATATTACCTACGCTCTGTCCCAACGTATCGCACTTTAGGTACCATGATTATAGGAATTCTTCGTTTTTAGGTATTATGAAGAGAATTTTGTTAGCTAGGGAGAAAGCCGGCATGCAGATTCCCCTTCTCGAGATTGTTATAATTCGGAATCGGAGGGATGAAGCGGGCAATGCGGACACGGAGCTAGATTATGTTACACCCCTCGGCAAACTCGTAGGCAAACTGGACATAAAAGGCGAAGAGTCCTTGTGGGTCCACGACAGCGATGAGGATATCGTCTTTAGTGAAGAGGAGACGTCAACCAAGGAGGAGGACATGGTCGTTAGTGACGAGGATGTTCCTGCGGAGTGAGGGTGATTGGGATTTTTCTGGTCCTGACTCGTTGAATGGAGATAAACCTGAGAGCTTTCGTGTATATGTTTACCCCCACATCCGGCCTCAATAAACCCTTGTATACTAAACACAAAAACAAAGCGCATATGATCGGCTGTTTTTTTACACGTTCGTGCAACGTCACATGGACATGCCGGTCAAACCACGCCGGAGTCGGGAAGCTATGAAGGTAGGTACATGAGCTGCTTCTCGCTGACCTGTCTCTCCAAGCAAAATACAATTGTTCTGGGTGTATTATTGATTGCAGGTGCTCGCGCAGATATACGGCGTTCAGATGCGAACCAAATTCCGACCGCCGACGTGTCCGCTCCCCGAACAAAAAGCCAGCAGCATTCACATGCGTGCTAATCGAGGGCTGTTCGCCGAGTGCTTTTAGTTGGCGTGCCCGTGCCCCAACGTCTATGCTCCTGCATGTTACTTCGCTTTACCTAAAGAGCATAGCCCGTCCTCGAGAATAACGTACGACTGTGGGAATACATTCAGAGATTCTAGTCGTTGGAGCTCTACGTAGCGCAAATACTGCGCATGAGCTCACTATTGTTCTACTTTTTTCTCTCGTTTTCAGGTGAATCCGGGCTGTGTTTCAGACACCTTCAAAACAAGGACAAACAATAGCCGCGAAGGCGGTCAAGCTTGTTCTTCCGACAACAATAGAATAACTTGCCCTCCTTCCACGAACTAAATAGTTCATTAAATGTTATTTTTGACTAGAGATGTACGAGACAGCGTTGACAGCTGGGATTGTACGGGAAATGACGCTACCCGAAGATGACGAGCTGAAATCGCCCAGATGAACAACGTACCCCGCGTCTTTATGTGAAAGTCCATGCAGCGACTTCTAGTGCAGTAGCGTGGACCAGGCACTATCTTCGAACAAGCATACACCCAAAAACTGAAAAGTCCAAGGCGCTGCCACAACTCACCGCCACGCCATTCAGAAAAAAGAGCTCACCCCTATTCCTATTCTCCTTCAGACGAGACCAAAACAGTAAACGCGCTTCTCCAAACGTGATCAACCAAATTAACACTCGGCTCGCAGCCAACTGAAATGCAACCCAACTTGACCCGCACTAATCAATCAGAGCTAGCGCTGGTCCTAAACGGTGCAGGTGAGAGCGATCGCTGTGGTAGCCGACAAAGGTACGGAGGGGTGGACAGACGGGCCGGGGATCAAGCTCTGTGTGGTTGCGAGAGTAGGAAAGGGAAAGCTCGTCGGGCATTTCTGAATTGACAATCCGGCCGGGTGAAGCGACGGCGCTCGCGTGGTCGCGTGTTCGGAGCCGCGTGGGTGGGGGTGTATGAGACGGTTCAGGTAGTATCAGGTATTGAGCTCGCGTAATGTGCCTTGTGGTGTTAGTAAGGAGTGACATTTGAGATAGACAGGAGGTGGAGGATGAACGGGGAACAATGCCGGTGCATGAGGTCTGAAAACAGACATTTTGATGTCCCTGGTTGTTGGAGAAGACCTACCGGATGAGCTGAAGACTACAGGCTGTAGCCACCAGTGGCAAGTGTGGCAAGTTGGACCCATCAAAGCTAAAACGAATTATGCATGGGGCGACTAAGGATGAACACCGTAAATCGCTCACTTCAACTTGTCGCTTGAACTCACAAAAGGATATTTGTCTCCCAAGAACATTGACCGAGCCATGCGTTATGGATTCAGGCTCCCCCTGTCGTGATACGCTGGGTCTAAGGAGAGTTTGGGAATGGCAAGTCAGACGGATTATGCACGGAGCGACCAAAGATGAATACCGTAAAGCATCCGCCCCAGCCCGTTTAGACTCACAAAAGGACGCTTGTCTCCTAGGAAGATTAACCCGACCATCCATCCTGGATTTTGGGTTCCCCTATCGTGATCCACTGAGAAGAGTTTGGCAGCCACGATCATACCCAAGCAGTAGAATAAACTAGATAGCCTTCAAGATGAGCAATGGACTTGCCGCAAACAATCAGGAACATCGACACGTTTATTATGCGGCTGCACCATATCCAGTAAACGCTCCAAATTAAAAAAATTGCCATAATTTATCCGCGGCGAGAGCATTTGATTTAGAGCCTAAACCGTCCCAGAACTCCACAGCCGAGTCGGACGAAGCTGGTGTTTCGTTGTGCGGCCGACGCTGGGCGCATAGACTGTAGATCATGTTCAGAAGGACCGCTAGTTTGGTGAGTATGGGTTTTTGAGTCAGAGCGTCATAGTTTGCCGAAGGAGGGTCCCGTGATCCTACGCTTCTCAACAATCTTGTGTTGGGCTGTGGGCAAAACGCCTCTGGTGCACGGAAATGAAACGAAGCTTATGGGTGGGTGTCGTTCGCTTTACGTGTGAGTAATGCATAGGCTCACGATTTGTGGAGACCCGCCATTCTATTCTCATCGCGCCACATATTTCAGCAATGTGCGGAAACCGTGAATCCCAGCCGCCGACCAGCGTCATTCCGGCCGGACAAGACAAACCTCCGGCACTAGCGAATACAAAATCAGCAGGGGAGTTGCTGTTCTCGTCCTGATATGCCGCAACAAGTGGAGCTCTGAGCAACAGGAAACGTGTTCCGACGCCGTTGCGGAGCACGTGAACATGCTCCGACCTGATCAGGCCGACGGCGACAAAGGGCAACGCGGGATACGTTATCGCACTTTTGGCACACCTCGTACGCCCGGGGATCGAGAGACCGTAACCCCGATTCCCAGGCTTTACGCAAGAAGATAAAAGTAAGGCCGAGTTAAAATTTACAAATTCACGGCGCAGCGAGCAAATCGAACAGCGATCAGAATACATAGCCATTTGCGGGTGCGAGAATGTGTGGAGGTGTTCTCTGCCTGCCTCGTGTTTCCCCACCATGTGATTTATACGAGGCCTATCGAGCAAGCATCGAGATGTGGGGAAGTCTAGCGTCACGTGGTCCTAGACTAAAGCGTCGCTTTTTGTTTGCTTCTGTGTTGCGCCTCTGGGTCTGAAAAAGAATTAGAATACGCTGGCGATCATTTGAAAGCCGTGGTGGCAGCTGACAGGGGACTGGTTCCCTCTTCTGTCCAGCGCATGCCAGATCGACATGGTATATTATACTTCGCATGCGATGGTCTCCCGTATGGCACATCCACGATGGTCCTAGGAGGGAACCAAGCATACGCTATCGCATCCCCGAGGAGCTTTCCGAAGGCGTGGCACCTGTCTGAGTCTGAAATGCCCAAATAACAAGGCACGCAAGAATGTCCATACAAGGCATACAGGGGGATCATGATTGGTCTTAGCAAGTTCACACAGTTGATCTTGCAATAATCGAATCAAAAATTACAGTGAACGTCGCGAATGCCAGCAAACCCGAGTGGCCACGGAGTATTGACGGTGCAGAATAATGTGTGTACAGACAGGGCAAAGGAAATCAATCTAGATTTGCGTTGAATGCGGAACGAGAACGTCCAGATTGCCGAACGTTTGGTTCGCGTCGATGTTTCTCCGGACACAACCTTCGTATATACAACCACACTCCGGCCTGCTCCTCCTCTCCGGTCCGCCCCCACAGGTCCCCCTCTCATTTCGCTGCACTACTGCTATCGTTGCTTCTAGTGCTCCTGGCTTACCAGCCTGGGTCTTATAACTTCCACATTTATCTCCCGATGAGCGATCAACCCAGCCAGCAGCGCAACCAACCCGTCCGCTCCATCATGCCCGCCGTCGAAGGCCCTGTTCGGAAACGCGAACGCGAGTCAGAGACGATCGAGAGCCCAGAGGAGACAGGCAGCAACGGCTTGGCCACCCCAAATGGAGCGGCCCCATCGAACGGCGCGGCGGGGAACACCAACGGGAACGGCACCCAGGAGGGTGACAAGCCGATCAAGCCGCACAAACCTTTAAATCGTGTCCCTCGTGCGTAGTCTCATGTTCGTTGTGCTCCAGTCATACCATCGAGCTGACCGCCGCTGCCACGTCTTGCTGATCCTAGGCGCCTGTGTGAGTCTTGTCATTTTTTGGCACACGATGCATCAGCTAACCCCCTCCTTTGACACTAGAATGCCTGCCGAAAACAGAAGATGCGATGCGAGGGAGCCGATAATCCGCCTTGCAAGAGGTGTCGGCATGCTCACATCGAGTGCATGTTTGAGAAGCCAGCGCGGGAGGTTAGTGCCGCAACGGAGCAAGGCTTAGAGTAAGTTTATTCGCTTGTTGATCATTACATGAGTTGAACGTTTGTGAATTTCTTTAGGCGGATTCGTTCTTTGGAGACTCAGGTTACTTCGATACAGCATACGCTGTCCGAGCTTGTGTCAACGTTGAGGAGTCAGCAACAGCCTCACGCACCCCCTTCAAATTCTGCCCCCTCACCCGGTTCAGCAACTACCGCCTCGACCCAGACTCCTCAAATTCACCCCTCCCCCTCGCCATTTAGCCCAAGTCTCAACGGGACCGGATACCCAGCCTTCCACCCACCGATGGTGCTTCCTCCCCAAATGCTTCAGCAGCAGCAGCAACAACAACATCACGGCCACTCTCAACACCACCACGGCCACTCCCATTCCCACTCTTCCCACTCCCATCACGGCCAAATCGAATCCAACGAGCGTGATATGACCGCTGCGACGGCCCTAGCCATGGCACAGCGTGGACACCATGCGCAACCACACCAACAACAGCAAGGCTCGCGATTTCAATCGGGGTATAGCGATAACGGCGCTTCAGAAAGCGGAGGGACCAACGGGAATGGAATGTCACTGCCTCCCTTTTCGGCGCTCAATATGAACATGCCACCTCCAACGGGACTGCCAGGACGGCAGCAGTCCCAAAACCAAACCCAACAGGGCTATTCGTGTACGTCTCGATCCTACGATATCTGAATTGCGATCCTTCGAATCTCACACGCTTGATCTATACAGATGCAAACCGATCGCCGTCTATGATGTCTGAACCGTCCCCTCAGCGGAGCCATCCTCAGCAGGCGTCTGGATCCAAGCCGACGCCGTCGCATCATGGGAGCTTTCACTCGGAGGGATCGTATCATTCGCATACGCCGTCGAATCAGCAGCATCATCAGCACCAGCACTCGCAGCACTCGCATCACCAGCAGCAGCATCAACAACATCAACAGCAGCACCAGCTCCAGTACCCCCAGCAGAGCGATCACAGCAGTTATTCGCATCAGCAAAGCCTGCATCCGCCCCATCCGTTGCCCCCACCACCTCATCGACATGGTACAGCTGTGCCATCATCCAACGTCACTTCAGCGGATAGCTCCGATGACGAAGCCGAGCTTCCTACTCATGGACTTGTCGCGCCGATAGAGGTTCTTCGTGGGCTTGCAGAGCGCCAGGAGCGAGAGATGGGCGGACACACGCGAAGCGAATCGCCCGTGAATGGTCATTCGGGTCCCCCCAGCCGTGGGCGAGGAGGGGGAACTCAAACTCTTGGGGGAAATGGCCGGGATGAGGAAGACGATGCCGCTCGCGCGCCCAAGCGGAGAAAGACGCGGCACGTTGAACAAGCACAGGGTGCGCCGGATCATGCGTTTCCGGATGTCGTGACAAAGGGTATTATTACCGAGCAGGAGGCTAGGGATCTGTTTGCTATGTGAGTGGTAGACACATTACCGAATTCTCGAAAAGAAGTAACAAATAGAAAATGAATTATTCTAGATTCTATCGCGGCTGTTCGACTTTCCTTCCTGTATTCGATATGGCAGTTGATACGTACGATGCGTTGCATGCGCGATCGCCATTTTGCGTCAACACTATCTGTATGGTCGCTGCAAGGTAAGCAGGTTATCCCACATTTGCCATACTTCTACTGAACACGTTTTGATTACAGGGTTCGAGACGGTGGGGGTAAGTCTAGCGGTACATCTTTTCGCTCAGATCCCTACGGGGCTAAC
Source organism: Ceratobasidium sp. AG-I (assembly GCA_015039395.1). NCBI lineage: Eukaryota > Fungi > Basidiomycota > Agaricomycetes > Cantharellales > Ceratobasidiaceae > Ceratobasidium > Ceratobasidium sp. AG-I. The sequence goes on along the minus strand of MU132157.1, from coordinate 470,419 downwards.
GGTTTAATCTTGTCTGTCCACTTAGAGAGCGATACGTATCAAAAATGCCGCGCAGAGGTCGAGGACCTGTCGAGACACACGTTGTTCACCCCGGTTGCGCGGCAAGAGGCGGTTCAGGCCATGGTTTTGGTCTCTGGCTGGTCTTCTAATGGATGGCTTCCTGGAGGACACGCGGTCAGGATGGGCTTGGAAATAGGCAAGTGCGGGGACGCTGCGATTCGGGGTTTTAGTTAACGAGGGTACGTCGTATTCAGGGATGCATAAAGCCTGGCCACGTTTGTACAAGCGAATGCGCGCGGGGAAGATATCAGTATCTCAAGAAGAGCGTCAACTTGTGATTTCCGCCCGAACGTGGTTTGTCTTGTTCCTCTTTGAGCATCAGTGAGTCGATCTTCCCCCTCGAGTGTGTTTGGGTGCGGGGTTAAAGGTTGCGCCCCCCAGAATATCGTTTGGAACGGGACGCCCCGCAATTCTTCGCGAGGACGACTCTATCGCTCAATGTCGGATGATTTTACAGCACCCGCTGTCGATCCAGGACGATATGCGCCTCGTCTCGATGGTCGAGCTCATGATTATTCGAGAACAAATCCATGATCGACTAGCGCCGTACGAAGGCCCCGTGGACGACCGCGTGTACAAAGTACTGCATCAGGCCGAGTCCGACTTTCGAGCCTGGTATGAAGAGTGGGACCATATGTTCTCACAAAAATATGAGGATGCGGCGTTTTATCGGCAGAGTCTGCAGATACAGAGGGATTTCGGGGAGTTGTACCACAACGCGACGGCCCTACGGTAAGATTTAGACTTTGCTGGCTCGATGTGATGCGGGGGGACTTACGAACGTGTTCTGATAGGGGTGTGCGTGGTCCAGACGATGTTGTAAGAATGCCTGCAGAACAGAAGATCGTCGCTCAGCGGGCTATCAAACTCGCACGGCGTGGCCTCGACAATTGTATTCGCTCTGTAACTTATCGCGAAGGTTTGAAATATGGTATGTCCCTCGGTAAATCCCTCACTTGAGTCATTCTAATGAACCCCACAGCTGTCCATTTTACTCATGTAAGCGCCACGTTTGCGGCGTCCTTTTTGATTCGTCTCGCTCGTTTGTTGTAAGTCTAGAACGAAATTTTCATGGGAATCGAACTGACGGCGGAATTAGCCCTCAAGAATGTGACCCTAACGCCATTATGTCTACCGTTGAAGACCTTGTACATCTGCTTTCAAATAGTAAGCCCTCGCCCCCTCACGGCCTCCGAGCCACGCACTGACGATTGCGTTTAGTACCCGCCGGGCGATATGCCCGCAGCCTGCGTCTTATGTTGCGGTCGGCGCGACGTCGCAGGGTGCTGCCACCACGGCCTGCTGGTCCTGTGGATCGCGCCGGCAACCCCCCTGTCCTGTTTGGAACTCCGCCTCAAGGCACCTACCTCGACAACAACTCTCCCCAACAGTTCATGGGCGCTTCGCCTGGCACACATGGCGACAGCTCCGTCTCTCCTCATACCGCGTTCAATATCATGGCGTCCAACGGGATGGTTGGCCCTGGCCAGGAATTCGATCCGTACCTGCAAGGGTTCGAGCTCGCGCCTGGTCAAGAGGTGCCTGTCTGGCTGTCCGAGTCGAGCCTGGGCGACGCGGCACTGTCCCAGTTTGGGCTCGAGGCGTTTGTGATTCCTCAGCAGTACGACCCAAACACGACGGAACCGCAGATCTGGTAGTGTCTATGTCTTTTGTACATCATTTATCTGGGGGTTGTTACATCTCTGTCTTGTACTGTATTATCGCACGCTTTAGTTTAAAAATTGTCCATCTTTGAGCCCTCTTGAAATACGATGTCAGGCCAATTATTACTTGAACAACACGCTCAGTTCCTCCATACGGCGATTGGCCTGGTCGGCCTTGGAGAGCTGTACACCCAGTGTCATGTTCGCTAGCTCGATCTTGCGCTTCTGCACCTCGAGCAGGCGCGCCTCGATTGTGTTTTCGATGATGAGCTTGATCGTTGTGACCGGCTTGGTCTGTCCCAGTCGATGCTAGACAAGAATAACAGAAATCAATAATTGTTCTTAACCTGGGCAGTTCGTCAACTCACGATTCGATCGACCGCTTGGTTCTCGACAGCTGGGTTCCTAAAGGTAAAGGTTAAATGGAAAATCAATACACGAGGTGAGAAATGTGGCGTACCAGTAAGGATCCATAAGGTACACTCTGCGCGCGGCGGTAAGATTCAAACCTACACCACCTGCGCGGAGCGAGACGAGAAGGACCTCGCAGCTCGGGTCGGTCTTGAGCGCATCCATTGCGCGGGAGCGATCTTCACGCTTCATCGTACCGTCTAGACGACTGAACCGGATCGCGGCCTCTTCAAGCGCGTCTTCAATCCTACGCCACCAAATATGATCAATAAGCGCCCCATATGCATGAACGGGTAGACTTACTTGTCAAGCATGCTCGTCCACTGCGAGAATACAACCGACTTGGTCGGCCCATCGTCCACCAGATTCCCATCCTTATCCACGCTCTGAATCTCCACCGTCGACGGGTCATAATTAATCGAATACATATTCGCCCGCGAGAATGGCATCAAGTCGTCCATCAGCGCTTTGATCTTGGTTGAGTGCTTCGCGCTCTGCAGAGGACCGCCTTTCTTGCGTTGTTCCTTCCGAGCCCTGCTCTTCCCTGCACTTGCTCCGCCCATCATCTGGTCCGTAGAGACGACTGCGTCGGGAGCGACTTGGATAGCATCCACAGTGGCGACGAGTGTGGTTTGGCATGCACTACACGGACGCTGGGAGTTGGGCGCGACCTTGGGCCACCCGGGGCATACACTCGACCTAAAACAGTCGATACAGAACAAATGCTGGCACCGCGTGATAACAGGCACGGGTCCAGATGGGCTGCTCTGTCTCGTCCCAGCCGCCGATTTGGTCCCTCCGAGCGCCATGGGGCCTTTGGACTTTCGTCCAGGTCTTCGGGCGTCGGTTTCGAGCGCGTCGGTCTCGGCAGTGTCGGGTGGCGCGGCGGCGAGTTCTGTCTGACATTCGACGCATTGAGCAGTTCCGCAGTCCCGAAGGACCGAAAACACCGCCGTCGCTCGAGAGAGATTCAGCCCTTCGTCCACGATTGCTTTCAAGACTGCATCGTAATCCAACGGCGCAGCTTCGTCTTTCCCCTTGACCAACTCGTAATGATCGCAAATCTGCCTCAACCGCAAGATCTTTTGCAGAATGCCGACATAATTCTTCATGACTTGGTTCGTCTTGGAGAGCTGGTTGAACTCGGCCTTGGACTGGGTGAAATACGAGTCGTAGACAGCCTTTTCCTCGGCTTCGAACTGCAACAGCCTGAGTTCGTCTCGTCGTGGAGGTAGAGAGAGGATAGGCGTCCCATCGGGTTTCTTGGTCTCCTTCGTTCGTCGGAGGGTGATGGACTTCATGATCGCTTGGAGACGCGCGATACCGAGGGGTTGACCGAACTTGGCCGGGCCACCAATGTATTCCGTCCAGACTGCCTTGTCGTCGAAGGGCTCGAGACGAATAAATTTGATCAAGGCGTAGACGTCGTCAAGTTTGTTCTGGACGGGTGTACCAGTCAGACAGAGACGGCGGTCGGCTACGAGGTCGCAACATGCTCGACTTCCAATCGTCGTAGGCTCCTTGATAGAACTTTTCCACCAAATTAGTACTAAATCATTAAGGGGGAGGGCGGAAAGGGGACTCACTGCGCCTCATCCAGCACAATCCTAAACCAATTCACACTCTGCAGAGGACTCGTCGCCTCCGGTCCAACACTAAACATCGCACCCGGCTTCTTTCTCTTCACGCCCTTCTTCACCTTTTTCCTCCCCCCACCCATCCCCCCTCCCACAATAACCTCTCCAAACTGATCGACCTCCTCCACACCCCCATCGCTACTCCCACTATCACTCCCCTCATCCTCCTCCTCATCTTCTTCCTCTTCCTGCTTCGCAACAGCCTGCGCATGCCTAATCGGCTCCAAACTCTTCACCTGCTTAGAGAACTCGACAGCAAGCGTACTATACGTCGTAATCACAGCATCGAAATCGGCCAAATACGCGGGATCAGGTCTCCTCGACGGCCCATGATACACGTACACCCGAATCCTCTCAGCACCGCTATGCGCACTTCCGCTCATCACAGCATGCGGGGCGAATCCCGGTGCACCGTTCGGCATAGGCTGAGCGGGGAGGACAGTTCCTCCTGCTGTTCCGCCTACGATGACGACTTCTCCAGCCCAGTGGTCTCGGAACTGGTCTTCCCAATTTGCGACGGTGGAAAGTGGGCAGACGATGAGTGTTGCGCGGGATGTGGTTTTGAGACGGGCTGCGCGTTGGGCGTCTTCTTGGGCTGTGCGGGATTTCGCTTTATCTTTGGCTTGGTCCTTTACTGAGGGTGTTGGCGTGGGTTTCGATGAGGATGCGGAGGAGGAAGAAGCTGATATGGTTGGCATGCCCCAGACGGAGCCTGCAAAATGCGCGGCTGTGAAAGGTGTTGTTGGAGCTGTTGGAGTAACTGGGACGGGTTTCGGGATAGGGTTATGAATCGATGCGGCGCCAAACGACCTCGCTGCAGGCAGAGTCCTAGCAATCAAAGAAACCACACTAATCGTCTTTCCAAGGCCCATCTACACGCAGCAACCTATCAAAAATAGACTCGAGAAAGGATTAAGGATAGACTCACGTCATCTGCAAGAATCGTTCCTCGACATTCAACAGGTTCTCTTCGCGACTCTTTCTGGGTAACGATGTTGTACCACGTCGTGCGCCCTTTCGTGTCCTTGCGCATCGTCCAGAGCGAGCCTGCGCGGCTCTTGGGCGCTTTAAGCTCCTTCTCCCGCTCGAGCAGGAACGTCAGCGCCTCTTTCTGATGGGGGTATAACCTCGTCGCGACATTGATACCTACGAACATTTTAGCGCTCCCGCCCATATAGGAAACAAGGATAGAGGGGCTCACCAGCTTCAGACTGCTCCAAATCATCTCCACTCATCAAGCTCTTGAAAACCTCATCGACCTGACTTCTCTGCACCTCCACACTCGTCCCCGTCGCTGTCCCCGCATGATTCCACCTCCCCGGCGCACCCGCGCTATTCCCTAAATTCGACCGCATGCGGTACCCCCCAGGTGGAGGGTTATGCGGATTCTCATACGGTGGGCTATCTCGATGCTCTGCGGGATTGTATGGGACTGAAGGATGTTCGAGGAGAAGAGAGGCGCCGGAGAGGTGTTGAGATATCGTTGGCACGTTTCCGCGCGGTGTAAACAGGAGGATTTTCAGAGGTAAAATCGAGGGCTATCAGGTCATTTCACCATGAGCAAAGCACTACACCGCCAAAAATGCAAATTATACGCACATTCTCGGACCCTTTGAACACTCTGGCCTCTAGCCTGATAAGCCCTCTCTCCATCAGCGGCGCAAGCACGTTTGCAGCCTTCTGGTCTACGACTCCAAAGTCCTCCCCGGGACCCGCAGATGTATTCGGACTCGAAATGTTAATGGTCTGGTCGCCGTTCCCGGCTACGCCTGCGCCCATGCGTTTCTTCGAAGCGTCGTAGCGCAGCTTGACGGTGCAGGTGGCGGGCATAGTGGCCGTTGCAGGCGTCGCGTCTGAAGCAGTGTTGGACGGTGCTAGGTACCGAATAGGGTATAAGATGAGCGCGGTGACCGCTAATTCGCCTATACACATCACTGTGCGCCCCGAGTCTTGTTTGGCGGGAGTAGTCGTCCCGCTTGCGGATGGTGTAGATGTTGTAGGGACAGAGGCAGTGGGCTGGGAGGAAGGGGGAGAGGGTGTAGCTGTAAGGTCTATCGCATGGGTCTTCTGGACGCCTGCTGTCCATGGGTTCTGCCCTACGGGGGGAGCGTACGCGCCGGGCTGGGGTTGGTACCCTCCAGGAGGAGGCGCGTAGTATTGGGCGGCGTATGCAGTAGGATAGACAGGCTGGGTGCCGGGCGGGGGGTACTGGGCATACGCCTGGGGAGCGCCCCATTGTGCGTACTGAGCGCCGGGTTGCCATGCAGGTTGGATAGCAGCGGGGGCGCCGTTGGACGGGGTGGCGGGTGTGGCTGAAGGTGTGAGTGCTGGAGCGAAGGCTGGGGCTGGGGTGGCGGGTGCTGGGGTGGTGGCGACAGGGGGAGGGGCAGGCTGGGACTGCAGCGTCGAGGTGCGTTGACGCTTAGCTCCGCGCTCGTCGTGTGCTGAACCCCATTCGTCGTCTGCACCCGTCAAGTCGATGGGCTGCGCAACAGTCGACATTGCGCTACAAAAAGTTAGCCCACATAGAATATAATTTAGTGTTTGCAGACTCACGTAGTAGATCGCTGGTGAAAAGCAAGTCGTGGCGCGCCGACTTCAAAATTACCAGCGTCAGTCACGTGGATCGGGGGACGTCTGTGCCTCCACCCGCCACCTTTTATCCTCCGTCGCCCGAATCTTCTCGCACAAATTGTCTGGCTTGAGTCCCATGACTCATCCGCGTGCTCACACCTCGTGACTAATTTCGGGCGGCTCAGAACCGCCGAGACACCCCTCGGAGACCGACCCCAGGCTTTTCTCTGATGTGCTGCGGAAACTGCTCCTCTGGGAATCTTGGTCTGCAGAGTGAAGAGATGGCGCCTGCTGCATACAGCGAGTCAATGTGCGCCTCTCGTTAAGATCTTCACTTTGAATAGTAATTTCTCGTACAGCCTAGTAATTTATAGCTGTGACTCGCCTTGGCACCCACACAGGAAAAGCCTCGATCGACTACGCATGGCTACGGCCAACACGCTAGCCTCTTCCATTGGCCACACCCCTTGGTCGGCAAGCCCCTATTCCGACATGACACCCCGCGTCTATGTGCTCCGTCCATGAATGCCCCCTACTAACCCGTTGCCCGAACGCTGCAATCTACAACCGCCAAGCAGCAACCTTCCCCATGCGGCTATCCATTCACACGCGCTTTCCAGCCCGGCTGACGATAGTCTTTGACCGAGAACACCAAGAGGCAAGCGCGCCGGAATTGCTTACAGAGCGAAAGTTCTCTGCTTACAGTTATATGCGGCCATTTCAACCCGCATATTCGGGATTTTGCTCACCGAGCGCCGCGTCGTAATGCGTCGGCTGCCTCATTCGCTGCAGCCATGATGCTATGTTGGTCAGCTTCCCTATGGCCGGGCTAGGCGTACTTACGCATGCTCAGGCACACTACTTCGTGGTTATCTACTTTGCAGCAATTTGAGCAGGCGTTTCTTCCCCGGAAGACCATCCACTCTCAAGCGGCTGGCCGCTCTTTGCCACTCACTAATTTTGAGTTTATTTGTCTGATCAAAAAAGAACGCGCATACATTTACACCTCTTCGTCGTTGGCTGTTACACGTCTCCACCGTGTACCTGCTATAAACCAGTTGAAATTGATGAATAAATCACAACTTGAAACTTTTCAGACTCCGTATCACGTGTGTCTATGATGATTTTTGAGGGCGCCTAGTGTTTACCTCAATCTTGCATCATTCTCTAATTTATGGCCGAGCCTCAACGAGGCTAGTCCAATTATTAACCACTTGATACCGGCCTCCTTGTGATTCTACCATTCGACTCTGGGATATCTAGTATATCCGAACCGTAGGAGCTCTCATAGTACTAGCGCCTCGTCTCGTACGTCAGAAGTCGGACATCGACACCACACCCCTTTCTCCAACTACCCACTAGCCACCACTACTAGTCATGTCCGTCTCTACTAAACCCCTCTCCGCCACCGACCAAGTCGCTCTCATCCTCTCCGGCAAACCCATCACCCTCTCCACCATCCAAACCACCATCTCCCTCGCCCAAACCCCCTCAAACCTCCCCGCCTTCTTCAACCGCGACCTCATCGGCGCTTGCATGCGTCTCCTCCGCACACGCGCATCCACCCCCGACACACCCTACGAACTCGCCTGCGTCCGTCTTATCTCCATCTCGCTCCTCGTCTTTCTCCTGGGCGCAGGCGTCCAAGGCTTTGTCGATTTTGCAACTCGTAAACTCAAGTCAGCCCCCTCGGAAAAGTGTTTGACGTTGTTAGGCGGGCATATAGCGTATATGCAGTTGGAGGGGATGGAGGTGACTGAGGGGATGGTTGAGAGGAATGCGGGTGTGAGAGGGATTTCGGATGCGGATGCGGAGTATTTGATTGTGCTGCTTTATGAGAAACGGGATGTGGTGTTGAGGGTTAGGAGGGACGATCCGGAGAGCTGTTGTGGGCTTACGAGTTTGTATTATATTTTGTGGTATAGGTCTGTTAGAGCGATCCGGTAAGTCTCCTTGTTTTTATTTGAGATGAGGTACTGAATGCGAGGAGGGATGTAGGGATCCGAAGATTAGTTTACAGCTCAGAGACGTAATCTGTCGCTTTGGGCTTGTCGCTGCTGGGCCTGAATCTAACGAAGACGTACTGCTTTTCTCTATTGTCGACAGGATCGACAGGTTTCCCACCCGTGATCTCGTACACGAAAGGAACATACCCGTCGACCCTACGGACATGCGAACTATCGTTCAATGCTACATCGAGCGCGTCACCCCATCTCCTGCTTCTTCCTCTGGTGCATCTGCTAAGGACCTCCCGCCGTTGCAATTCTGCAAGGAACTGCTCAAGTGGATGTGCTTAGGTTTGGTGAAGAATGGTCAACCTACCTTGGAGTTGCATCTCCTCGTTTCGATTGTGGAAGCTTCGATTCCTCGACTGTGGTTAGCTTTGGAGAGTAAGGTTGACGTAGGACCGCTGCACCGCGCGGTGCATATGGCGTTCTTGTTGGAGACATATGTATATATCCCGTAAGTCTCTCTTCTTCTCCTTGGGACATTGGTTTAACTGAACTGGCGCGCTGTGAAGTACTTTTCTTCGGGATGATAGGATGAAATCTGTGGACAAGGCGAAGATGATGAATATTTTGGTGGAAGGCGATTGGATGAATTTGGTTGGAAGGGTGATTATGCTCGGGATGCTGGACGGACCTGACCCCGTCAGCGTAGACATCATCGGTACATTCCACCCTCTCGTCCCCTTCCACTTCCTACTCATACTTGCACCGGGTTGAAACAGACAAAACCATACACATGATAAACGACAAACGTCAGGCCACTCAAACCCTAGTCAACGATATCTCAAGACACTGGAAACCATCTCAAAAAGCATACTCGAACGCCTGTCGCGACTGGATCAAGACCTACGCTCATATTGTCAACCTTCAAGGAGCGTATTCTCGCCCGCTTCCTAGGACGTTCCGGCAGTACTTGCGTGATTCTGAGTTGGAGTGGTTCCAGCTCGGTGAAACCCTCGGGTTCACGGCTAGGTTGGAGCAGGACGATTCGAGGTGCGAGTATACGCGGTGTCCGTATTTGGAGGAGTTAGTCACGAACTCGTGTGGAGGATGCGAGAAGGTTAGATATTGCTGTGTCGAGTGTCAGAATGCGTAAGTCTCCTTTTGGTTTTACTTTTTGGTCGAGAGGGGGTTTTGAGGTGGTGTTGATAGTGATTGGTCGTTTCGGTTGCATCCACATAGGGCGGCGTGTTTGGGCGAGTAGTTGTGAGATGGGAAGGAGTGCGGATTGATGGTTGATTTGGAGGGTATATGCGGTCTGTCGTGCTGTGTGTTGATTGTGGTGCGCGGGCAGTTGTTTGGATATTTGGGTCTTGCGTTTCAGACTCGTAGGAACTTCTCTGCTGGATAAAATAGTTTCATAATATGCTATGCCGGCTGCAACTTGATTTTGGGCATGATGGCAAGGTATCGACCTGAGTTGTTTCGTGGTGGTTTGCGTTATAGTCAACCTAAGGAGTGAAACTTTTTTAAACTTTCCTATGGCTCTTTGTACAACTCTACGTAGTTTCTGGGGTATTTTCTTGGATTAAACTAAGTTGAATGAGGGAGAGTATTGATTGACGAGCCTAATTAACGCATGTCAGTCTACCGTTAGAGTTCATAATACAATCGTCTGCGAAACAAGTCAGTTGAATGTAACAGGGCATGACGTCAACGTAGCCTACCAAGGTCAATCATGAAGCTAGGTCCAACGCATTTTCTACAATAACGGTTATAAGAGGTTGTGATTCTCAAGAGGATTACACTCACGAGCACGTCATGTAGGAGCCACTGCGTATCTCGCAGGGACTGCAAGAATCGGCATATCTTCCACTGACATGGGAGTTTAGCGCTGAGCCACAACCGTTGACCACTGAGGAGCACTCACTTTACAGCACATATGGGTAGTCCGCGTGGGTTGACAGAGATGCAGTCGCTAACGTCGAGTGTGGTCGGGGCTGGGGTGGCATCAGGTGCGCTGCGACAGTTCGCGGACAAGATTGACCCTTCCAACTGGAGATCTTGGCATGAATGGGAGAAGTCTCCGCCAGCACTGACGCTCATAGCGGCGAGGATAGAAGAGCCAAAAATGAGGAGGGCAGAGAAAAACATGGTTGTGAGTGCAGGTGAAGGGGCAAGGGTTGAATGTGGTATGCTCTTGTCTTGTTCAAGTACCTTGTTTGGTATCTGTTTTGTCTACTAAAGGCGCCGCCTTGTCATAGAGCATTGGGATATGTGGTGAGTACTATTAGGGCCCCAATGTTAAATTCTTGAGTTCAACCTTATACTAGAAAGCGCTGAAGTGTCAAAAACTAACAACGACTGCAACCCCTCAGAGGGCATTTCAGCGATTACCAGACGATTACAGCCCATGACGACAAGTTCAAAATCTCTGCCCAGGTAAGAGAATGAGCCATTGTTTCGTATAGAACAACAATCTGCCTACTGAAAATGAAAGGTCGCCAGTGAAGCACACTGCAAACGTTGGCTTGGTCAAACGTGCTTGATTCTGTTTTGAGATTTCATGTGATTCCTGTGGGACTGTATAGAACCTTTACCTAACCCAAACAGGCGACGTATGAGCGAATTAGGCGTTGTCTCTGGCCCACACTACGTCCTCTCCCCCACATAGCAAAAAATGAGCGGAGAAGGCCCAACTGTGGCGGATGGCTCCCAGCGGTCTGACCTACACCCTCTGGTCTCGCTCGTTGCTGCCTTTTTCTCTGTGTTTGGTGAGTAATCTTATCCCGAGGTGTACATCACGCTAAACTGCGTCGTATTATCAGTGTGGACATTGGCTTGGGCGCGTACGCTAGTTGCTTTTGTGACGATAAAGATTCCGGTATTTATATACGCTGTTCTCTCGTACTCTTTTACGTTGACCGTAAGTCTCTCGCCTTGAAGTTGCCCGTGATTTTCTAAATTATCTCTGCAGTTAAACTTTTACTCCATCCTTGCTATATCGATTGCATCTGCCATTGGACTCTCCTACTATATCCGCTACCGCTACCTAAACGCCTATGCAACACTCAAAGAAGTTCCCCTTGACAAACCAAACACCACCTCCCTACACCCCGACATTGCAGCTGCCGCAGATGATTCTTCCGCCCCTCGATTCAGCAACTATCTCGATGAATTTCTCCAGGCCATCCGGGTATTTGGCTTTCTCGAGAAACCCGTCTTCCACGAGCTCGCGCGGCATTTGCAAACTCGCCGGCTTATTGCTGGGGATACACTTGCGCTCGACCAGGACTTGTCGTTTTACTGTGTAGTGGATGGACATGTGCAAGTTTTCGCAGAGACGGGACGAAGGTCGGATGATTGGGACGAAGAACCTGGAGCCGGGGGGTTCCAGCTTTTGAACGAGGTCGGATCAGGAGGAACATTGTCGAGCTTGTTCACGATCCTCAGTTTGTTCACTGAGGACGTACGGATCAGCTGGAACGAAGATAGTCTTACACCACGCGAGGAGGAGCATGACCAAGGGCAGAGCCTCCAATCGCTCTCTAATTCAAGAGAGAACGAAGACGTTTCCCGCTTTGATTTGGCGAACAACGTGGTCAATTCGACCGAGTCGGTGCCTACATTGCGTCGAACATCCGTCTCGTCATCTGGGTCGACGGCACTTCCCGCAGCGAACGATCCAAGATTCGCAATGTCTCCAAGGCAAACTTCGTCAGCGATGGGGATGGCGACTCCCGGCTCAGAACGGTCCTATACGAGGTCTGAGGGTACTACTCCTGGGACGGCGAGCGTACTCCGGGAGGGATATGGATTCTCCTCTCGTGCACAAAGTGAATACACTCAGCCGCCGCATTCCGTCCGGCAGGGTACTATTGCTCGAGCTACGGTGGATACAACTCTTGCGGTGATTCCTGCCGAAGCTTTCCGGAGGTTGACGCACAAGTTCCCCAAGGCCAGTGCTCATATTGTACAAGGTACCTCACATAACGCTATTTATTTTGATGTTATGCGACTAACACTTTGGGTTTCATAGTTATTCTGACCCGTTTCTCCCGGGTTACATTCCACGCGATCCACAAGTACCTAGGCCTGACCGCTGAACTCCTCCGCACCGAAAAATCTATCAATGACCTCGCGTGTCACCCCCTTCCCAACGAGTTCTACTCTGGTGGAGGAATGCAGAGACTTCGTCAACGGTTTGCAAGCACATCCCACGAAAACGAGGATGACGAGCAGTCGCTACAAACTGAAGATGACACCACCATGGACTCCGACGACTACTTTGGGAAGATGCCACACCACCGAGGGTCGAGCGTTGGCTCGGGTACTCTCTCGGCGGAGAGTCGAAATGTCAAGACACCTATGCCTATTATTTCTCCAGAGACCGCTCGACCCAGAGCGAGGTTCGTCGAGCCGAAGAAGTTTACGAATACCCCCGAGATTATATCCCCTGACCCCTCGCGTTCACAATCTGCTCAGGGACAAGCGACACCAGCACGGACTAGCTCTCCTGAAACTCCATTCAAATTCTTGCACCCTTCTCACTCTCAAGTTCAAGCAGGCGATCTCCATACCATGGCTGGCCAACTCTCTGAGTCAGAGACATATCGCCCTGGGCCTGGTATTCGCACCGTATCTTATGCCAACAGACGCGCAGAAAATTCTAGGAGACGGAGCACGTCCGTCGCGTCCCACGCGCACGAAGGGGCGCAGGCACCGCAAGCCACGACGGGAATGGACTTTGACCTGCGAGACGAAGTCATGTCGAGCATCGCTAAATCCATTGGTCTCATCCAACCTCCGCTCTCTGGTTCTATGTCCGCTGGCCCGAGTCCAATGCTCTCCCCATCTCGGCCTGGAGCGTCGAGAAGCGTGTTCCCGTCTTCAGCATCCATTACTCCCTCATCTAGCCGGGGAGCGCTGCGAAATACGGCGTTATTTGGGACTGCATTTGGGAATCTTAGCTACTTGCAGTCACAAGACGATGCGTCCAGCGTGACTAGCTTGACTGGAATGGGCCCGTCAACTCTAAGTGGGTTGGATAATGATGTGGAGATCTTATTTTATTCGGCTGGGAGTACGCTTGTGAGAGCTGGGGAGAAGAATGCAGGTGCGTGTCTAGCCTGGTCCATTAAGAGCTCGCTTATTCAATTATATGCTTGTAGGGTTATTCTACATCATAGACGGCTTTTTGGACGTTTCAATTCCCCAAGACGAACCTGGTACCAACAAGCCCGCTAACGTTCCCGGTGGAGTCGCAATGGCCTCGGCGCACAAGAAGAGCAAGAATGATACTCGCCCAGAGCTCAAGGTTCGTACGAGTGGGCCAAACAAGCCTGAGGTGTCGGGGGTTGGGTCGGATTATGTCTTTGGGCGGGCAGCACAGCCTAAGCAGTCCAAGCATTTGTTCACGGTGAAGACTGGTGGGATTGCAGGGTATCTTGGTGAGTAATATTACTCAGCCAAGCAGACGCAGCCTTAATCATGTCTATTCTGATTCAGCGTCACTGTCTGGAACTCCGTCGTACGTTGACATACGAGCCAAGACGGATACATACGTTGGGTTCCTCCCCTCCCATGCCCTGGAGCGATTGCTTGAGAGGCAACCGATTGTCCTGCTGACATTGGCCAAACGGTTGATCTCGCTACTTTCTCCGCTTGGCAAGTGATATAGCTGGGCTTTTTAGGGCACTAACCAACAATCTACTAGTGCTACACATTGACGCCTCTCTTGATTGGCAACAAGTCGATGCCGGGCAAGTCCTTTGGAGGCCTGGCGAGAATAGCGACAGTTTCTACATGGTCCTCAACGGTCGTCTACGTGCGTTAACCGATAAAGAGGATGGCGGTGTGAACATAGTGGGCGAGTACGGCCAAGGCGATACGGTAGGGGAGTTGGATGTTATTACTAGCTCTACCCGACGCACAACGCTGCATGCGATCCGCGACACAGAGCTTGCTCGCATGCCTATGTCGTTATTCAACGCGATATCTATTCGGTATGTAGACTTATGGATTTCAGGCTCTTGGCATTCATACTAATCAATGCCTCACGCCGCAGCCATCCGCAAACGACAGTCCAGTAAGCTACCAGCGCCGTCGGAGTATATCCAGTCACAATCGCTAATCTCCCTATCTCCTCCAGACTGCTGCGCATGATAGCCTCCCGAGTACGCAACGAAGTTGACCAAAACTCAATAGCTCCCCGGCAGCAAGGAGGGTCGAAAGAACTGGGCAGGAACAACCCTAATCTTAAGACTGTATGCATTCTACCTGCGGCCCGTGATGTCCCCGTCGTAGTATTTGCAACGAAACTCCAAGCAGCGTTGGAAGACATGGGCGCCCCGACCTCGTTCCTCACTCAAGCTTCCGTCACGCGCCATCTAGGCCGCCACGCGTTTACGAAGCTTGGGAAGCTCAAGGCTGCGGGGTGGCTTGCGGAGCAGGAGCAACGGTATCGCATTGTACTGTATGTCGCGGACACACCGGTTGGGTCGCCATGGACACAGACGTGTATACGACAGGTGAGTCAGTTTGATCTTAAGGGTGGAATGCGCGAGTTACGATTGGGCTTGATGGAATGTAGGCGGATAGTATTATGGTAATTGGGATGGGCGACGACCCTAATCTGGGCGAGTTTGAAAGGCTGCTGATGGGTACGAAGACGACTGCGAGGAGAGAATTGGTGTTGCTCCACCCGAACAAGAATGTTGTACCCGGCTCGACGCGTGAATGGTTGAAGGTATGAAGCTTGCTTTTGTGCTTTAGTTGAAACTCTGAATGTCGCTATTGTGTAGAACCGACCTTGGATCAACGGTCACACTCATGTTGAGTTAGCGGTAGGCTTTGTTACGATTTGACAACCCGAGCATATATCTTACTTTTCAATCTGCTTCGTAGGGATTAGTTCAGCGTGAAGCTCAAGCCATGCAAGACGCCGACCCAGCAGCAATCATCGCCTTCAACAAGCTCAAAAACAAAGTTCAGCTCGGAATACAAAAGTACACTCGTTCACAAGCAAACGCACCACCAAGTCGCCCCAAGCATTTCAGCGACTTTGCACGCCTCGCACGGCGGCTGTGCGGGAAATCGGTCGGACTAGTGCTCGGGGGTGGCGGAGCTAGAGGAATCGCACATTTGGTAGGCTAAACTACGTTCGAAGCTTGCACTAGACTCACAAGATCGACCCATTAGGGCGTTATACGCGCGCTAGAAGATAGGGGTATTCCGATCGACCACATTGGAGGAACGAGTATTGGCTCATTCGTTGGAGGATTGTATGCGCGAGAAGGGGATCTCCTATCTAGTAGTATCCGCGCGCGGCAATTCAGCGGACGGATGGCAAGTTTCTGGAGATTGCTTTCGGATATCACATGGCCGGTCGTCGCATACACCACAGGTCACTTTTTCAACCGTTCGATATACAAGGCAAGTCCGTTCTGTTCTCTTTGTTTTGGGGTTGATCGTTAATGTGCGGATCGACAGGCGTTTTCGAATCTGCATATCGAAGACATGTGGTTGCCGTTTTTCTGCAATACAACGAATATCATCACTTCACGCATGGATGTGCATGATACAGGGTACGCGTGGAGGTACATTCGTGAGTATCCACTACTGCTTTCAGTGATGTACCGTGTCTTACATGGGTGCATATAGGTGCGTCGATGACTTTGGTTGGTCTTTTGCCTCCGTTGTGTGACAACGGAGTCATGCTGGTGGATGGAGGATACGGTGGGTCCATTACAGTCTACCTAGCGCCCGAAGACTAACTCGCGCATTCAGTCGACAATCTACCTGTATCAACCATGTTCTCACATGGTGCGAGTATCGTCTTTGCGGTTGATGTGGGCTCTGTAAGTCTGCCCCCTCCCATTGACAGATAGCCGCTAAACTAAGCCGCCTTCGTCCTCTCGCTAGCTATACGACAACTCGCCTCGTAACTATGGAGATACAGTGTCCGGGTGGTGGGTCATGCTAAATCGCTGGAACCCATTCAGCTCGACCCGGAATATCCCTGATATCACGGACATCCAGGGCCGGCTTGCATAGTGCGTTTCTTTCTACCGCCCGTACCGTGCCCCCCACTCCATTTTTCTCTCGCTACGTACAAGGGCTGCTCACTGAGTTGATGTATTGCGCAGCGTGTCGAGTATCCCAACCCTGGAGGAGGCCAAGATCACGCCTGGATGTTTTTACATGCAGATGCCTGTACATGAGGTACGCACGCGGTGCTTTTTTCCGTACATTGTCCCTTTCTAACTTTCAATCGATTCCTGATTTGGCTTTTCCGCGCTTCTTCGTTCAATCGCCTTCTGCTCACTAGTACGGAACGCTTCAGTTCGGCCGATTCGACGAAATCTACCAAGTCGGGTATACGGCGGCCGTCGAAATGCTCGAGCAGTGGGATAAGGAGTGCCGTCTACCTTCAAGGTTTGTTTCAGGCGAGGTTAGTGATGGGATCGGGAAGGGCGGGAGGAGGAGCAAGGGGAGGAGTTTGAGGAGGAATAGTATTTGAGTTGAAGGGGATCTTGATTTGGTCGGGGTGTAATTTATTGTGGTTCGGGGGTTTGGCATGCAGCGAAGCTAGATAGACTTTGAATGAGAGTTAGATTGGATTGTATGTCATTTTACGTCTTGTGGATTAGATTTGTTGGAAAAGATGGCAGAAAGGGGCTCGGTACGTGCGATGGACATGCGTGGTGGCTCATCTTAATGGGCTGAGATTATTTTGTTGTTCTCCGCTCCGTGACTGGGATGGATAACTTCCTAATGAGTGCAAGGCCATAGCCTGTAGAGTAGATGCTGTGAAGCGAGCAATCTAGGTGATTCTTGCTACCTTGGAGCTTCTGTTTTTCACTGATTACTTTGAGTCATGGGGTGGCTACGCATATAAATCAAGTAGATAACTTTCGGCTGACCTTTGCACGCAGTCGCAGGATCGTTCATGCGCATTTAAGTTGGGTCTGGATCATCTGGCGGACTCTATTGAGCATACAGCTTGCTGGGGCCAGCGAGTCGCGCTCACACGCATCATCGCAGAACGCCGCAAAGAACACTCGACCAGAAGGGAACCAACCCTGCATATCATGAATAGGAGAAGCGTCTCGATTAAAAACGAGGGTTTCATTATGGAGAACTCTAGACTGTATAGAGAGTAAGATGATTGCCGAGGCTATCGGGTGGCTAGGATTGAGTCATGAAGTGGCTACGACTTCCACGTCAGACCGCCCGAGCACCAACCGAGGCATGTCCGGAGCAGCTCTGGGCTGCGGGTTACACGCCCGAATGAAAATTTTCAATGCATATGAAAGTATCTTACACGTATACAAGATTCATTTCGCAGCATCGACCCTAGCCGAAATGCGCATCAAGAGAACAGTTACCTCATCTAGCTTTTGAGGGTAGAGAACCGTGAGCTTTTTGCGTGGAATGTGAAGGTGTACACGTTGTAGGTGGCCAACGTGCGGCCTGTTTCCGAATCACACAGGGTAAAAGGGCAGAGGGTGTGCGCTGCGGGGGAAGGTGGAGACACTCCGGTGTGGTAATAGGCGATATGGGTGCGAAGAAAGGCGTGACTGCCTTTTTAGTAATGTGCTCCAAGGACTGGGAGCAGGGTGGCGGTGACGAGCTAGACAGAGCGCCAGAGTCTAGTGGTAACCTCACGACGCACCTTTGTGTTACGATATACTCTTCGGGATACTTTCATAGATCCTGTTTTGAGTGCTTCGGGGTGTCGCTCTTGGCCGTCAAGACTCGAGCGCCTCGGATTGAAATCAGAAGGGGGCTCGGAGGCGGATGTCAGATTTACAGCCACGCGGCAGGGACCTTCTCCGTGGCGGCAGTGATAGATATATCCCGTGTTGCGGGTGAACTCTGACGTCTCTTTTTTGCTCTCCATCCACAATTCACTTGCGCCGGCCTCTGGTGCTCCGAAACGAGGGAAGATTGCAGAGAGGAATGCTGAGCAGTGCTGCAGCGGATGCCCCCGAATGTCTACCTGCACTCAGCAGTCGTCGCCGTCGTCGTCCTGGCTCCGGCGCACGTCCAACGGCGGCCTGCGAGCGTCCAAGGCGAGCCGCAGTGTGTTGGCCACTATCGAAGAAGGCGGAATGATGTCGCAGAACCAAGCGCTCGGGGCACGTGCATGTTTCAGCAAGCCGCCATCATCACCCGCCGCACTCCCGACTCCCATTTCCCCCATGCGCACCGCCCGCGCTCCCTTCGAGCTCCCAGACATCCCTGTCTCGACCTACTCGCTGGCCGGGCCTGGCTCTCCGTGGCGCTCGCTGATTATGCCTGTGCGGGTGTCGGATCTCGCAGAGCCAAGTCCAACGGGTTCGAGGCACACTACGCAGACGCTGCCCGACGATGTCGACGACGAGAGCGAAAGCGACGACGAGGCGCGGGACAGCACAGGTGCGTTTGGGTTCCGTGCGGCCCCACTGTACGAGTCAGAGCTGTCCCCGCGACTCGGAGCTAACACCGAGCTTCCTTCGTCCCCGACCTCGTCGCGGCGTACGACCGGCACGGACGAGTCGCACGTTCAGATCGTAACTGCGCGCCCGTTCCGCGTACACACGGCCAAAGCGCGCTCCCACTCTATCGAACAAATCAGGGGCCTTCAACTTCTCTCACCTCCGCCCGAGTCGCCGTCGCACGCTTCGTCAGAGCCGCGCTCTGCGCCCGCACCCCTCCGTTTCTTTCGACGGTCTCCTACACCCAGCTTCCCCCCAACACCTCCTGCTTCTGCCCCACTGCCCCCTGTTAATTCCGGCCATTCATCGGCTCCAGGCACGCCGAATTCCGCCTCGAGCCCTGCTGTATCACCGTTTCGATCCATCACCCCCCTGGTCGTTTCCTCGTATTCTGGCTCTGAGCCGGGCTCTTCGTCTTCTTCTTCCTCAGCATCACCTTGCACTCCTCTTTCTGCTTCTACTCCCCGCCGTCGCGTTGCCTGCCCCGGAGCGATCGTCAAGGACTTTGGAGCGCTTCTAGAGCACATTCACGAAGACGACAACGAATCCCAGTGCAGTGTTACAAGCTTTGGTTCTGGACTCCGGTCATCCCGTAGTGTCAGCATAGGATCCATTGGTACGTGAATGTTCTGCCGCCCTGTCACTTTTTTATACTGACATCCATCCAGCCCCTCTCGGTCCAGATTCAGCCGTGGTCTCACTCCCGCCCCCACCGCGGCCCCGCAACAAGGCACTCATCCGCCCAGCTCCTTCACATTCGTATAGTCCCTCAACACCGGTGCCACAGGCCAATTCAAATTTGTCTAGACCTGCAATTCGAATACAAAGCAGCGCGTCTTCAAATTCAGCGACGTCCGTGTCTGTGCCCTCCAGCAACTCGCTTTCTCGTCTCCCAACGAGCGAACAAGGCCTCGCACGCGCTCCTACCCTTGCTCCTGCACCGCACGGACGTGATTTTTCTGGGCACCGCACGCGCCAATCGAGCCTGCACTCGAGTCTTCACTCGCTTCCACTTACGCCTTCCGCAGTCCCGCTTCCAGCTTCATCCGCCACATCGAACTTTCCCCAGTCGCCGTGTTCGAGTGCATTCAGTTCGCCCTATCCGTCGGTTCCTCCTTCGCCTCGCACTCCGTCCTACCGTTCCACGTTCTTGCCCTCGTGTAGGTCAGGGAGCTTTGACTCGGGTACATTTAAGGACTTGCCACGCCCCAGCGACTCTACTGAGCGTCCCCCGCGATCATCTTCGTTGACTGGGTTCTCGATTCCGTTCAACGACCTGAACCTTTTGCGTTCGCAGCGCGCGTCTGGCATTTCGTTTTCATCCAACGTGAGCGGGTTCAGCGCGAGGGACGCGACCGAGGCAGAGAGCATTCCAATCGGGCTACACGAAGCAGGTCAATTGGACTTTGGACTCGCGCCGCTGTCACCCCGGTCCAGCTTGTTGCGCGACGTAGGTGTTGAGGTGGACGTACAGCTGCCGCGTCAGAGCGAAGACTGCACAGACGAGAGCGAAAGCTGCACCGAAGAAGAGCTCAAGAACGAGTCCAAGAGCGAAAAAGAAGGAAACATCGGATCCGGGCTCCGAGAACGCGCCAAATCGTTGAGCGCAGCGCTCCCGCATTTAAATATCACATCGCTGAACAAGGTGCGTTGTCGGGTTTCAGCGGAGTTTGAAACGGAAACATGGAAACAGGGGTGAAACGTGCTGACATAAGGGTTCTTTTCTTCGCAGGTTGATCGGGTCCTTGGAAGAGGAGCTGCTCGCGCTCTTATATCAGGTGTCCAAGTCCACGTTCCCCATCTTTCGCTATCGTCCATGTCGTCTGAATCGTCTACCGCACCTGCCACGGCACCGCTCGTTTCGCGCCCGCCAAACTCAAAGGAGTGGTCGGATCCGGACCCGGTGGAGCAGATGAACACGCGCAGGGTTACGATTGAACAAAGCTCGTTTTTGCCGTCGGCTCCACCGAGTATTTTCATTGGAGGGATGGGAGGCTTGGGTCGGCGGTTGAGCAAAAAAGCGGTCGACCCGAATTCGAGTCGACGTCGGTCCGAGGACGCACAGAGGGCATCGTCCAGCGGCGGGCTGATGGCGCGGATGGACCGTTTCATGGGGCGTACGCCAAGTCCAAGCGGAAGAACCAAGGAGCTGGAGGATGACGTCGATGTGGCACCTCCGCCCCCACCCCCTATTGCTAGGCTCACGCATGGTCGGAAGCACTCGAATTCGGATCCGTCGGCCGGGCTCCTCCCGCGCCATGCGACTGGGGACGCGAAGCTCGCTGATCGGCCGGCGACGACGAATGTGAGGAGTGCGGCGGAGCGCGCGGAGATGTTGAGAAGGGCGCGCAAGATCCAGCAGCTGCTTGGGGACGTCCCATCCGAGGACTCTGGCGGCGCGTTCTACCGTCACTCGCGCGCGGCGCACAGCGAAGACTTTGGAGTTGGGCTAGACGAGGCATGTGAATCTCCTACCACGCCTCTCCGCGTGGGTGGGAGGCGACATTCGAACCCTGGCTCGTTTGCCGACGTGCTTATCGCCTCGTCCGACTCTGCCGAACCCGAATCTGGAGCTGGAGTCGGGCGCGCGCCATCGCAGAATCGGAAACAGCTCAAGCATGGGTTTCATCGCCCGACGGCCTCGGCATCCTCTGCGCTCTCCATGCGCCCGCTTATCCCATCATCCCCAGGGCTGTCTCCTAATTCTTTCGGAAATACCTCTTCGCCTGGGTTCGATCTGCGTAGTCCGGGAACGAGTTCGAGCGCGGACGAGTTTGGGTTGGGGATGGCGTCGCCGGGTGCGTTTGGGCTTGGTTCGTCGCATGAGGTGGAGGAAGAGGAGGAGGAGGCTGGGAGGTCGCGGTTGGAGTTGGATTTTGGTGCCGCTACGCTTGACGATCTTTCCGCACCGACGTTCGACGACCTCGCCACGCCCGACGAAAAAACCGAAGACGAGGCTGGATTCGCCCGCCGGGCTAAACGCGCCAAGGTCGCTAAACTGCACCGTTACCTCGGTTCGCGTGTTCCTGCGCATCTTGTGCTTGGACTTGACGAGTCTTGGGACTACGAGCAGGGGTTGCCGGATGTGCGATCTGAGGACGAGGCGAGCACTGGACCGAGTGTGAAGCGCAAGTCGCGGAGGGCGAGTGAGGGTGACAAGAGGGCCGTTGAAGAGGAAGAGGAGATTGGAGACTTGAGTGTGATGAGCCATGAGGAGAAGGCGAGGGCTGTTAGGAGGAAGGCTAAGATGGAGAAGGTGAGTTGTACTTTCTTTGTTTGCGGGCATGGATGCGTGCTGACTGTTGGGTTGGGACGTTAGATGTTCGGAGACCGGCCGCCTCAAAAGTTGTACCAGTTCCACGCTGGTGACTCCTCGCATAACCACGACGCGGACCTCTCAGACGAGTTCGATGACGACGATTCGACCGCTGGAGGAGCGCATTACCGTAGCTACCGCGCCTCGTTCAACTCGCTTGCCTACTTCGTGACCAACGCGGACCGGGACTCGCTCGAGGGGTTGTACAACATCGTCAGTGCTCCCACCCAAGACACCAACGAGGACGACCAGGAGTCGGCGAGGAACGAGTTTGCTACGCGTCGGAAACGGGCTGCGAAGCTGAGCAAGTTCTTCGGCGTGAGCTACCGTGACCTGTTTGGTGCCGTATTGGAGATTTTGGAGAGCGATGTCAAGGAGGACAAGGAGGAGGGGAGCTTGAGTGCGGCGGAGACGAAGGATCTGTTGATGAAGTTGAGAAAGTTGAAGGCCGAAGGGGAGGGGATTAGTGCGTGAGCCCACCAGTCGCAGAGTGGTGCTGTTTTCTTTTCTTTGTTTGGCTGATTTTATTCCTGATGATCATACCACCCGCTGTATGATTGGTGATTATCACGGAGATTAGTCTCGACTCTCGCTCACAACATTCGTTTAATCACGATTCTCTTTCCGTTCGCGCCCTGTCTGATCTCGTTTTCTGTTCCTGTTTCTTTTCATTCGTGTTTTTGTACATGCCGCTCGCCCAATCGCCCTAGTCTTCCTATGTATAACTCCTGCCTGTTTTTTTCATGACTTTCTTTCTTTTCTCTCTCTCCCCACCCGCCTCTCTTGACTGTCTTTCTTTCTCTTGGTCATCTTCTTTGTGTAGAGTAGCTCAAGTCCGGATGGGACTAGAATCACGCGCAGTACAACGGGCATCCTCCGGTTTTGTGGGGGCTTTGCTTGATTGTATAACGATTCTTTGTGATGAATTTTACGTGATACACTTTTTTGTGCAAGGAACGTGGGCTCCGCTTGCGATCGGTCAGAGGATGTGAAGGTGGGTTTGACAAACCATGCGAGGTTCTGGGGTGGGGTGATAGGCGAATGCCGCGATCTTGAGTGTGAGATAGCTAGAATGTTTGCGGGTTTGAATTTTTATCTGGTTTCAAGTTTGAGGGTAGGGGTACACTACGTTCACACGGGATGTGTAGGAATCGTCGGTGTTTTTGGGTGGCAGGCAATCGAAGGAGGGGTTGATCGGTCACCCAATAAACTGCAAAAGTTTAAAAAATAAGATGGGATTCAAATTAATTTGAGGCAAGTACTCACTAAGGAATAACTATAGCGCAGTCCACCCATGGTTCCATCCATCCCTGCTCGGCGTATCCGTCGGTATCCTCATCTCGCGTGGGAACAGTCCCTCCACCCGACTCTCCGCCTTTTTCTTTGCACCCCTTTTCATCTCCTTCATCCGTTCCCTCTCCGCCTCGCTCAACCGTCTCGAGTCTACTCCCCGCACCGCCTCGGCATAGCTCACGGGGTCGAGCTTCTCTAGTGCCTCCACAGCACGGACCATCGACGCATATTTACGACGCAGCTCCTCCTCCCGTCGAATGCGTTGTTCACGTTTATAGAGCTGCCACGCACGCTCGATTGTCTCGTGCGCTTCGGCAGATGGAATGGCCCGTTCCAATGCGCGTGCTACGTCCGGTCTATGGACTCCAGTGGGAGAGGCTTTGTTTCCTACAATATGGGCTACCGCGTTTGCGCGATCTGGGTAGAGCGTTCGTCGGATAATGTCGTTGCGGGGATCGGCGGGGGCGGTCTCGGGGCGTCCACCTCTTGCGCTTGGGGCGGTCGCATAGGATCTAGTGAGGATGGACTGCGTAAAGAGGCGCGTGCAGGGGATAAAAGAGTTTGGCCGCATGGTGGGAGATGGGAGAAGGAGGTCACGTGGTCGATGGTTGGGGCTCTTGGACCTGCGAGCGCTGTACTTGACCACGACGATGGTTTACTCAAAACCTGTAATTCCACTACTTCTGCTACCTCGCTCCTCTCCTAAAACTATTGCAAACACTTTATACCCAGCATGGTTAATTGTTGGTGGCGAACGCATCCGACGCCCATTCACAAGTTGCCATCTGAGATCCTTTCGGGGATGTTTACCATACTAGATATCGAATGTCGCAATATGCGCCAGTTTCATTTATCGCATAGTGGGTTCCACGGGCAACTGCGAGTATACCCTTACAAACTCAATCACATTTTCCAACCACTCACATCTTGCTTGCAGCAAGTGTACAGATATTAGAGTAACGTAGTAATACGCGATCGAACGTTATGGACATACATTTTCGGGACTAAATCCTCACTAGCACAGTCAATCTTACCTTTCGCGCCTAGGTACAGCTCTTCTACGCGTTGATTTGGATATATGGCACGCATACAACGCAAATATTGCACGGTGCCACCCTATTCACCACTTGGACTAAGCTCGCAACACGATACATTATCTCATCGCTAAAGGAGCAACATTGGATCGTTGGAAATCCTCTATTTATCTGCACTAGGTGTCCTCAGTTCTTGGTCGAGTTGATTGGCACAATAAACAACAGCCCAGCACCTGTTTTGCAGCATGTCTCTAGTGGAAGCCGAGCCTCGCATACGAAGACATATTTCGCAGGAACCTGGACGACATCAATATACTCGTGAAGAATTCTCCCCCTCCACTGTCGCCAAACTCCCAACGCCCTCGGTTAAATCAAGCTGAACTCGGAGAATTTCCGATAATTTGCCTTTTCAACCGCAAATCGCTACTTGTCGCCAACCTTACATGCCTCACTCTCCCCTCGAGCGGGGTGGATCATTCAATAACAAAGGTTTACGAGCTGCTTTCAGCTACTCCATGTCTTGGATTAGCCACTCTGCGCGCTGAGGGTGAAATTATAAAGCTTAACGTACTTGATCTATGCAAGATTAAATGCATGCTAGCTCCTCTGTGTCATGCAGATGATTGACGCATGCGCTATCGAGAGCTTTGAGTTTAGCGGAGGATCTGGTACGTTTTCCAACGACGCTATACATAGGACAGTCACATACCCCACCACCGGTATAATCGACGAGGGCGACAACCCCGTGCTCCTATAGCCAGAAAATCCTGTGATATGCTACCCTCTAGGCGTTGTGACTGGACCGATATATCTTTCACTCATTGCTCTCAATATCCGGTGGCTTCGCTGCCATTCCTAGGCAATCTTAACCCTCCTGAGAGCATGTCCATCCGTAACTAACCTTCAGCTATCTGGCGGAGTAATCGGAGTGCTCTCATGCTCCCTACGCTCTGCCCAACCTCCATCACCTAACTTTATGGGACATGATGCCCGATGCGATTGAGCGAACACTGGAGCTGAGAGCTTCAGCAAGCCTCGTTCTCCATACACTTGCAGTGGGGGTACGATACATGAATGTTATGTTGGATACTCCTAAGGGACAAAGGTGCTCGGGTTCCACCATTTCAAGGCGGAAGAGATTGCCTATGAAATGGGTATGTGCCTGCTGCGTCGACAGATTTCAGCGTCGATGAACCCTGACCTGGCTACGAGGTAAGCTATCGGGTGGCAAGACCAACGTTTCCCGCAGGTTATTGAGTTAGGAACTGCTATTGGGACCTTAGCTGCATGATTCCGTTTATACACAGGTAATATCAAAGTGTTCCAGCTCGTATACACGACGCATATATATACAAACTAAACTATTCAACAAGATGTAAGAGAATGAACTCTCACCCACTATGGTGGTTGTAGAACGCGTTGCACTGAATAACAAACTAAGTTTCTTACAGCTCGATTGAGAAGTCACGGTAAAGAGTTAGTAAAGTCCACAGTCAGGTTCGTTTTAGTGCTAAACTGCACGTGATTTTGCCTCGTCATTGTGGCTTCCATCCAGCCTTTTCCCTACAGTAACCACCAGTCAGCTCATGGCCAATTGCAATCAGTCAAGTGAATCAATTTCGACCTCAACATCTCAGCACAATAGTGATCAGCCTGACAATAAATCAAGAGGGCAGGCTGATAATGCCAAGCAGCCAATCAACAGTCTGCCATCTGAGCTCTTGTCTCGTATCTTCGCTGTTGGTGACGAGGAGCAACGCAGCGAAAGGCTGAAAAATACCCGCTACTCAGGCCTTCAAGATATTGCCATTGTGAGCCTTTTTATCCGAAAAATAAACATTGAACGATTCTAATGTTATGTTATGGCACCACAAGCAAGTCTGCAGACACTGGCGCAATGTTGCCATTGACAGTCCTGCGCTCTGGACGTACATTCATATCTCCAAAGCCCCCAGTCTAGGTGGCAAACATGTGTTGCTTTATTTAGCTCGTTCTGGTCCTACTACCCCACTCGTTATTGACATTGAGATGAGGACAAGGTATCTTCACAGTCTCGCTGACGTCACCTTGGAGAAGGAAGTCAACAGCGCACGCGAAATTCTTGACTTCCTGGTGTCTCATGGCGCGACCACAGACCGATGGAGTGCCCTGTTCTTCTGCGCCAAGACATCCAGCGTACTGTTTGAGGTCGTGTCCTTTCTAAATGCCAAATCAGCGCCAGCATTGCAACTTCTATCTCTCTGGTGGAAGTCTTGGATGGCGTTTGATTCGGACGCCCAAGAGCACGATTCTCTTTCCCGCCCAGCCCTATCTGTCTGGGACCGTACTATTTTTAGTTCTCAGGTTCCTCAGCTACGTAGCTTGGACTTGAACATGTTGCCTATTTTCTATGAGGTCAATCATTCTCCACCATTAATCACAAGTCTTACACATCTGAAACTCATTGCGTCACTCAATCCATACCCTCTGCCCAAACTGCATGCACTACTTTCGTCTAACCTCCAGCTCCAATCCCTGACTCTCAGCGCTGGACTCACTGGCAGGTTTGATTCTGAGCTAACCACATCCCGCATACACCTCCCCTTCCTACGCTCATTTTCTCTTGACTTCAAATCGTGCTGGCGATGGGCTTGGGGCATTATAGATATGATCGATGCCCCTACAGTCGAACACTTGCACCTGGCTCTGAGTCTTGACTCAGAAATGATTGTTGAGTTGGTCAACCGGATGACTACGGGTGTATCAAAGGACAGGTTTGCTTCAATCTCACAAGCACTCTTCGATGGACAGTCCATACCATACAGGTCTATCTACCCCTTACTTCGTCATCTCGTCATTGAGAGCAACTCTGCTATTCCTGACATGTTCAAACCCCTGCTTGCTATATTCCCTACAATCACGCGCGTATCTTTGCCTGATCTGGCACTTCCGTTGTTAGCCGCCGCGCCGTGGGTTTTACCCAACCTGGAATACATTAGTACTGAGATGCCTTCTGTGCTAAGCAGCGTTTTGCATTCCCGGGCGCGGGCGGGATTTTTCGTCAAGAAGATTGAAATCACTGATGGCCCACTGCGGACATTTGACTGGCCGAAACCTATCGAAGTAGTTCAGCGTCATGTTTCCCCACATGCAAGCGATAGTGATGATTATGACGAAACCGACTGTTATTATGGCGCCATGATTTTCGATTGATGGTCGTGGTGCTGGATGTCTGAGGGAATACAGAAATAACTGTATCAACGCGGCAATAAAATTGAAGGACGTGGATACTAGGACTGTATTCCAATGTTAGCATTAGTGTTTCTAGCCTCAACCATTCAAGCTCGTTACGGAGTGCGAATGTAATAAATATTCAATCACAACCTCAAAATGTCTCACATATGCGGTGGGTAAATGCAGGTTCAACCTCGAACTAACTTTGGTGTAACCCCATTCGAATTTCAAGGTCCGTGCATATGTAGGTACTTTTGTTCCGCTTCGGCTCAATCTTAATTTTACCTGAAAAACTCTAATTTAACCCCTTTTCAACCTCGGCTATGCATTGGTCTGAAACGTGGTTAAGCTATTCGTTGTACTCTATAACGCGGAGTCCACATGCGCTATCACTCTTGGTGTATTTCTTAGAATGCCATAGAAAGGCACTTATGTCCTCTTGTCTTTTGCAGTTGAGGGCTTTACGTTGTTTGGGGGTTGGCTGACTTAAGACACTGTGGCCATCAGGAAAACTCAGCCGAACTTATATGGACCTGGTGGGTATGATAAGGATCTTATCAAGGCTCGTCAGGCTCATCAGGTCCATATCAGGCCCTTATCAACAGTCTTTCGTCCATATAGTTTTGAACTGTTTTTCCTGATGGCCCGTATGGTCTTGTCATGTCATTTTCTTGTAATGTGGCGTCTGAAACCTAAGACAGAGTACGAGCAGGTACGAGGGCACTGGGACTCACTTGGTCGTCGCCGGCTTTTTGTGCCTGCGAATGAGTAGGCAGTATGCGGTTTGACGGATATCCAGTACCAGATATGGGTGGCGCACAACCGCAAGTTGAAATTTCGGTAACACGTGACTCTTCGTTTCCTACTCCCAGCCGCACGTTTAATCATGGCTATCCGTAAAGGTTTGGGCAAATCAAAGTCGACGCCTCGTTATAATAAGTTTAAACCAAACAAGAAATCAAGACAGGCTAAAAATGCCAAGCAGCCAATCAACAGACTCCCTCCTGAACTTCTATCTCGTATTTTCGCAATCGGTGATCAGGAGCAGCGTAGCAGAAGGTTGGAAAACGCACCCTACTCGGGGTTTCAGGATCTAGCCATTGTGAGTTTACAAATAGTCTAAAAAGGGGCGGCCATTCTGACCTCATGCCACGACAATATTAGCAAGTCTGCAGTCATTGGCGCAACGTAGCTATCAACAGCCCTGCGCTCTGGACATATATCTATATTTCTCGAGCCCCCAATCTAGATTGTCTACACACTTTGATTTATTTAGCCCGTTCTGGAGCCTCCTCCCCGCTCACCATTGACATCGAAATGAGGACGGACTATCTTGATGATCTTGCCGACGATACCTTAGAGGAACAAGTTGATAGCGCTCGCAAAACTCTCGATTTTTTGGTGTCTTATGGCGCAACCACAGCCCGATGGAGTTCTCTCATTTTCTGTGCTAAGCTACCCAACGTACTTTTCGAGGTCGTGCGCTTCCTGAACGTCAAGTCGGCGCCGGTGTTGCAGTTTCTATCGCTCTGGTGGAAAGCTCGGGTGGACCCAGCTCGTTATCAAGTCGAAGAGCGCGAATATCTTTCTTTCCCAGATCTGTCCGAACAGGAGCGCTCTGTCTTTAGATCTCGAATGCCTTGCCTGCGCAATCTGGACTTGAACGCGCTACCCGTCCTCTATCAGGTTAAGCGTATATTGCCACTAGTTACGGGTCTTACACACCTGAAACTCGCTGCGTCGCTCAATCTATATCCTCTGCCCAAACTACACACCCTACTTTCGTCCAACCCTCAGCTTCAATGCTTGTCTCTCAGTAGTGGATTCTGCGTACAGGATGAATTTGAGCCAACAACACTTCGTGTGTGTCTCCCTGGTCTTCGTTCGCTCTCTCTTACTTTCGGACTAAGCTATCAATGGGCATCAGCTATTATACGGATGGTTGATGCCCCCACCGTTCAGCGCTTGCACCTATGTGCATTTTTCCACTCTGAAACCATCGCTAGCCTGGTCAAATGTGTCACTAGAGGTGGACCTGAGGACAGGTTTATCGAGATTTCGCAGGCTCTCAGCAATCGCCAGCCTATAACCTACGAAGCTGTCTATCCTATGGTTCAACGCCTTGAACTCGAGGGCGGCGGCGTCAGCGGTCACATAGAAACAGTTAGAGCTCTGTTTTCTGTTTTCCCTACGGTTACACACGTCTCTTTGCCGTCCGAAGCGCTTCCATTCCTGGGCGACGCGCCGTGGGTTTTCCCCAACCTCCAATGCATCAGGGCCGATGGGCCTTCTGTGTTAAACAAGGTCCTGCATTCTCGAGCAGCGGCGGGCTTGCCTGTCGGGAGGGTTGAATTGGTCGGAGGTTCGTTCTTAGGGAAGGGGGCAAAATGGCCTGAGTCCGTCAAGGTTGTAGTGGAGCGCCGGGTTCCTACACCTGGACCCGATAGTGATGACGAGAGCGACGATTTCGATTACGATGAGGATGAGGATTATCAGAGCGACTACGACGACTACCACAGCGACTACGACGAATTCGATTACCTTTACGAACATGGGCTGGAGTTCGAAGACTTTAGTGAACCTAATGATTCAGATGGTTTCATGTGGGATGATTAATCTTAGCATTTATTGTTCGGGAGGGAGGGGGGGTTACCCATTCGTGAATGTCTAGAGACATCAGAGTGTGCTACAAGGATGCATACAGGCGTCCGAATCATGGGGTTTCAATTTCATTTAATTCTCTGAATCTTATTTGCAGTACAATCTAATATCTTGTCTCATCTTTCGCTGAAACTACGGGGCATCTCCATGTGTCTGGTCCTTCAACACGCATTTAGCACCAGGGGCCTTAACGACAATCCCCGTGGACACGGCGATGACTACGCTGGCTAAGACGACCACGATGATTCATGAACTTCTTAATGGGGTGGACTGTTGCAGCATTAGGTGTTGGAGATATACTGAACCAAATGCATCAACGTATCTTCAGAAACAACGAAGGCAGTACTGCATGGGCGTTCAAATCGTGGTTTGCTACTACTCCGGAATCCCTGCCAAATACCACCAAAAATGTTTACCTTACATCTCAGAGCGCTCACGAGGTGCAAGAAAGGGCGTTCTAAACCACTCTTCAGTTGATTCTGTTATTGGGTGTCAAAGGGGCTCTTTGTAGCTTTACGCTTGCACTGACAACTCCCTAACGTAATTTCGTTCATACCACGTGATCATTGGTCGAATTGTGGCGATTCCCACTCTGCACCCTAACCACGCCCAGCTCAGAAGAATGGACAACTGGTCAAGCGTATCAGACTCGCTACTTCCTGTCCTTGGGGTTGATACTGGTCATATTTCCCCTGAAAGGGCTCACAACAGCAAACTACCGATCAACAAGCTACCCGCTGAACTGTTGTTCCGGATTTTTGCCATAGGCGATGAGGAGCGGCGTCGCAAAAGGCTACGCAACGTACCATACTATGGTTTCCAAGATTCAATTGTTGTGAGCCTGTATTTACCTCTATACTTGGGGTTCCACTGAGATCATCTTGCGGAATCTCAAGCGAGTCTGTAGCTACTGGCGTGATGTGGCAATTAACAGCCCTGATCTCTGGTCATATATTTATATATCTAAAGCTCCACCGCGTCGTTACACTTTGGTCTATCTGGCGCGTTCTGGAGCTACTGCTCCTCTTGATATCGATATCTACCTGCCGATAGAGGATCCTGAGGGACTCATTGGCAGTGGGCAAAATCCACCGAGTGGTGTGGACGAAACAATCAACTTTTTGGTATCTCATGGCGCGACGACCAATCGCTGGAGATCCTTTATTCTCCACTTCAACGTGGCTAGCATCTTGTTCCCTAGTACCAGTTATATAAACGTTGAACTGCCACGGTCGTTGCGATTTTTGTCGATTAAGTCGTGGGCCAACGTGAACTATAGAATTCGACTACGCAGACTTCATGATCTCCTTTCGTCTAACCTCCAACTCCGATCTTTGGATCTCAGCGTTTCGGCATTCCAACTCAAACCAACGAGCCGTCGCGTTCATCTGCCTGCCCTTCATTCTTTTTCACTTGACTATGGGAACGATTCATCACGGGCTCAAGATATTATAAAAATGATTGACGCGCCTGCTGTTGAGCGATTACAACTTGCTGGGCACTTCAACCGCGAAACAATTTTTGAGCTGGTCGACCAACTTACCACTGGCGTATCCGAGGAGAAATCTGCGTATATTAGATCCTGCATCAGCTGCGGTGAACCAATACCATATAAAAGCATCTACCCCCTGCTTTGGGACCTCAGCATCGAGACTACTTTTAGTATCTCTGCCGAAATCACATACCTATTTGGTATATTCTCAACAGTCACCCGCATATTCCTACCGGGATGGGCGGTTGGATTCTTGAACAGCACGCCGCTGGTCCTGCCTAACCTAAAATGCATCAGCACAGGGAAGTGTTATAGGCTAGAAGAAGTCGTACGTAGCCGCATTGAAGCAGGCTTCCCTGTCAACAGGGTCGAGATGGGAGTTGGCTCGTTGAAAACGAAGGGTAAATGGCCAGACTCTGTTGAGGTGGTGGAGGGACCGGTCCCCTCATATGTATCCGGCCGTCACGATGATTACGACGACTATCCTCGTAATGATGACAGCGATCGCGGCCGTTATGACAGGGATGGCTGTATATACATTGATTCTCGCTAAATGTCGTGTGTGCTCCTTCAGAACTCACCACTGTATCAAACAAGATTAAATAATGTTAATTGATTCGTGGCAAGAGTAAGACAGGGACCGCAAGTATTTTGCCATAGACTGGTGCAATTACACTGCAACGCCGAGTGTCGTTATGAACGATGGAGTTACGGTATAACTTTATGCTCAATGCCACGTGATCATTTGTCTGATTATGACGGCTCCCACAGCAGCTGCCCTAATGGACGACTGGTCAAGCGTATCAGACTCGCTACCTGATGATATTCTCATCGAAAAGGCTAATAACAGCAAGATATCAATCAATAGACTACCTCCAGAACTATTGTCTCAGATTTTCGCCATCGGCGACGGGGAGCAGCGTAGCAAAAGGCTTGGCAATGAGCGCTATTACGGTATACAAGACATCGCTGTTGTAAGTCCGTCTTCATAATTATATTCGGGGTTCTCCTGAGATCATCTCGCGGAACCTCTAGCAAATCTGTAGCCACTGGCGTGATGTGGCAATCAACAGTCCTGCTCTCTGGTCGTATGTTTATATATCTCAAGCTCCTCCTCATCGTCACGCTTTGGTCTATCTGGCCCGTTCTGGAACTACTGTTCCGCTTGTTATCGATATCGAAATGATGGACAGGCCAGTGGATGCCATAGATAAAACACTCAGGTTCTTGACCTCTCATGGTGCGACGGCCAATCGCTGGAGATCCTTTATCTTCTGTTCCAATGTCTCCGACATCCTGCTACGTGCAATGCGGGCCATAAATATACAGTTGCCGAGGGCACTGCAGCTGTTGTCAATTAAGTGGAAGGACCGCCCATACTATTTAGACTACTCGTACCATTCATCAGAGGCGTCGGAACTGGATTCACCTCCCTCCTTGGACTTATTGAACGAGCAGCACACTATTCTTGACCCTCGGTTGTCTCAGCTACGCAGTGTGGACCTTGATGGGGCGCTTACTGGTGACATGTTTGATCTCCCAGCGCCGCTGGCTTCAGGTCTCACGCATCTTTCTCTTGCCATGACATACTATACACTCCCACTGGACAAGTTGTGCACTCTCCTTTCGTCCAATCCCCAGCTCCAATCTTTAGTTCTCAGCGCTAGCGCATACGCCTTTAAACCAACATCCCTTCGCGTGCATTTACCTATTCTTCGTTCGCTTTCGCTCAACTCTGAATTTGAGTCATCATGGGCACTAGCTGTTATAGAAATGATTGCCGCCCCTGCCGTTGAACGTTT
This sequence comes from Ceratobasidium sp. AG-I, assembly GCA_015039395.1. Taxonomy (NCBI): domain Eukaryota; kingdom Fungi; phylum Basidiomycota; class Agaricomycetes; order Cantharellales; family Ceratobasidiaceae; genus Ceratobasidium; species Ceratobasidium sp. AG-I. The sequence goes on along the minus strand of MU132157.1, from coordinate 436,832 downwards.
GCAGCTTGCTATGCACTTCAGCGAGAAAACCGTCAACGAGTTGATCGAACAACTCACTACTGGTGCATCGGAGGAAAGAATCGCAAAAATTGCGAAAATTGCAACTTGCTTAAACTCCCGTCAACCAATACCATATAAAACCATCTACCCCCTGCTTTGGGACCTCAGCATCGAGCCCGCTAACAGATTCATCCCTGACAAAATCACACACCTATTCGCTATATTCTCCAGAGTCACCCGCTTATTCTTACCAGGATGGGCGGTCCAATTCTTGAGCAGGATGCCGCTGGTCCTGCCCAACCTGAAATGCATCAGTACGGGGAGGTGTTATGTGCTAGATGAAGTCGTGCGTTGTCGCATTGAAGCAGGCTTTCCTGTCAAAAGGGTCGAAATGGGAATCGGCTCGTTGAAGGGAATGGAGAATGAATGGCCAGACTCGGTCGAGGCTGTGGAGCGTCCGAACCCTTTGAATGCATCTGGTCGTGTCGGTGATTACGACGATTACGACGATTACGACAACTATTATAATGGCGACAATGACTTTGAGGATGACTATCCATCAGAATAATGGCTCTGGCCGTGACTCTTCAGTGTGCTTCTTACTGTATGAACTTCCCGGCGTATCAAAACAAAATTAAACGGGGCCCACTGGTTGCTGGCGAAAACAAGTAAGTATTTTGTCGCAAATTGGTGTAAAGCATACTTAAACCAGCTTAAGTACGCTGTAGTATCGAGTGTCAGTCTTATGAACAATGAATATTTGTCTCCAGAGTGGCAGATTTTCAAGCGAGGTTCAAGAGGCAAAAGAGGTATGAATTAAGACAAAGATACAATGCATCCAAAAGATCAAACACATTAAGCTCAGAACACTTGTAAAAGTATCCGTCTTCAAGAGAAAGGGTCATGACATCATCAATCAGCAATACAAAAGTTCAGGAAAAGTTCAGGAAAATCAATGAAGATACACTTCGTGTATGCGTTGCGAATTATAAATGCTAAGCGTCGTAGAAAGAAACAAGGCGTGAGATTCGTGGAAACATTAGATTTAGAGCATGAGAGCTCCGGCGGCGGCACCCATGAGCAGAGCCGCAGCGGATGCAACCTGACCATATGAAGGAACGCCGACAGCCGAAGCAGCGTTGGAGGTTGGCGAAGCAGCACCGGACGAGACGACGGAGGCAGCAGAGCTGGCGGCGTTGCTCGCAGATGAGAGGAGAGACTACGCAATGATGATCAATCAACTGATATCTTGATCTGGAGAACGTGTTGACTCACGCTAATAGCGCTGCCAACAGGCGCAGTGGCAGTGCTGGCGGCGCTAGCCAGGGAAGAGCTGACGCTTGCAGCAGTCGAGCTCGCACCCTGGGCAGATGACGACAAGCCTGCGGCAATGGACGAAGCGACCGAGGCGGGGACAGTGGTGGCAACGCCGTTGAAGGTCGTTGTGACTAGGTCAGACGTCGACGTCGCAGAGGCGATAACAGAGGCTGAAACAGGTTTGAAAAACTTCAGTAAGCGTGCAGGTAAAAAATGGAATAAAAAACTAACAAGCAGAAGAGACGGCCGAGCTGACAGCAGACGACGCAGATGCGACTGCAGAGCCCGTAGAGGAAGCACCTGCAGAAGGGCAAGCGGTGTTGGTACCCGCCGAAGAGCAGATCTGCTGGTAGATCTGTGCGCCAACTTGCTGGTTGGTAGAGCCACAGGTGTTCCTGTAGCAGTTAGAGACTGAATCCTGGAAGCCGTAGGCATTACACCACCCCGCCCAGGTGCATTGGGCAGGGGCCTGCTCACGAGCAATACGCAGGCAGTACTTGACACATCCCGGAGTGTTCGCAGGCACGGACTGGGCAGAGCCAAGGGAAGCGGCAGCGAGGAGGACAGCGGCGAGAGTGAACTGCATCGTGAAGAACTTGGCTAAGGTCGAGGAGGGATGGATGCGAATTGCCTGGCTCTCCCAGACGAAAGTTGCTCGCCTTTTACGGTCGGCATATTCGTCTCACCTAAACAACAATACAAATCGACGTCATCCAATATCCCTCGTGCGCACCTCGCGGCATCATTCTTCCGCCTGGCATTACGTATTTGACATTTCGAACTCCTATCGTAAGCGGGTTGCCTAGCTCATATCCCGGTGCCTGCCCGATGCCCAATGAGCCTCTAATTTGTCCTTTCCCGAACGCGTCAAGACGAGCGGATGCATGCGGAGCACGCGTCAAAAGTGACATCACGCGTGGCTCCATATTGCGGAAATTTTCTTCTTTGTTCGACAGCTCATATGGGGAAAGCCCGGATAGGGAAAGGCAGCCACAAAGGGCTGCGCTGATCTATGCCACCGTCAGGTACGGACCCGGGGATGCCCTAGTCCGGTTATATGCTCTCGGATAAGGACCATGTGCCCGCAGCGGCCTGGACCAGGCGTGTAGAACGTGCGATGACAACGACCACACTGCGTTTGCGACGTCGCAAGAAATCGTCGATAATAGTTTCAAAATATGGATGCTTCGGGGCGAGCCCCAGACCGCCACTCCACATGAGCGGATAGGACGAAGGTGTGGGCTCGGAAGCGATAGCTCAGTATGATAATCTACCCACAGATCAGGGGCGTGGGATATACCAGCGAATCTATTGTTCAGGTTAGAGTTGGACGCTCTGGGTTGGGTCCGTTTAAGCCTACGCAGCGGCCGATGCACGAGAGTCATCACCGTGAGATATTGTGATAATAAAACTATTCCCCCTGTTCTGTTCTGCACAAGTCACAACGTTATTTCTTTCCTACTCTGTACAATATGAAATGTTGTCCAGAGCTGCGTCCAGACGGTACCGAGTACTCGTCCGCTGCGGGAAGTTCCCTCACCTCAACGAAGCGTGGGGTGTTTCCGTAAGGTTTCCGTTGGGGTGTCCGCTGTACTACTCGTCACATGCCCTAGGATACTTTCAACGCTCACCGAAGTATATTGTCTTGTTGTGATTATGCTCCTGGTCTCTTTTGGTGTCGCTAGGCACGACCCTCGAGTCCGCGCTGTCAATCAAAGCTCTTTAAGTAGACTTAAGTCGCGGATGTTAGTCATAGAAATAACTTTCTTTTTTGGAATCAAGTATTTTATAGTCGTTTTGAGGCAGAGTCCCATGGTAAGACAGCAAGCGGGAGTAGAGAGAACAGAAACGAGACAGACGAAGGCGCAGGCGGGAGGCAAGAGAAGGAAAGACACAGACTAATACGCAGAAATCATTACAAAGTGAAATGGGGGCGGCAATTATGACAGAATAAATGTATCAAAACCTGTAATTGAACTAGACTTAGAAACAGCTTAAACTCCATGTTAGATAGGGCAGAGATAGAGACTTGTCAGTCACCTCAAGTTATTCGAAACCAAAGAGATACAGTTGCGGGTTTGGCTCGGGCAGACAGGAGAAAAGGGCTAAGTTACTGTGCGTCGCTAGATTTACAAGTAAGAGTAATCCGCTCTATATCCCTAACATCGAGCGCAAACGATACCCAGTGTATGAATACGAAGAATTTGTTAGTGAATTATGCTGCGAGTGTTGGCAAATGTTACTCGTGCTTGCTGCTGTTTAAGGGCTGAAACCTGAAGGAAATGGAGCCACGCCAAGGCAACGATAGGATAATTTGAGCGAGGCGGTACTACTAAGAGAGGGTGGCTAAGCGATAAAATACGTTTATGACAGGCGAATTTCTGCTCTACGTACGCGCTTGGTAGCAGAGTTGCCTGTAAACTGCACTTGGGCAGCGCTTTCTCCCCTATCGATGATAAGCCATTACTCCTTAGTGCTCTCATAATGGCATCCCCAACCGTCCAGAAGGCTCATCTTGGTACCGTCAGTTTGCCCTGTCTCCTTGAAACTTTGTGTAACACGCCTCGTTCGCAAACAAGAATGGCACGCATTAAACTATGACCGAGACTGTCACGACATCTGTGCGCAAGCAGCACCGCTCAAACTAATGCCTTTTAACTCAGTCTAAATCCTAGCATATCCCTACTACTTACGACTCCTAAGCAAGTTTGAGACATGGGTACCGACGGTAGGAATATCCTTGGCTGGGAAACAGCACCCACTTATCCCGATCGATCCCAAAGTGCCCCAAGAACCACAACAGTGCATGCTCTCACAGCTAAAAAAAGAAACCAAGTATGACTTATGCCTCGAAACGCTGTTGTGTTCAATGAGAGGCAGTCACAGTTGGCTGATTTTATAGTCGGTCCTAGATACGATTATATGTTTACTATGGTTTTTTGTATTGGAATCGGCTATTGTGACATCTCCCATTGTCAAAGTAGATGACTGCATATATGCTATTTTTTGTGCGGCACCTTTTATATGTTAAGTGTATGATCGTAGATTGCTGCTACCTCGCGATTTGTGATCGATAACTCAAATCTAGATTTGGTATGACTAGCCTTGACTACCCGTCTCCGACGCGTCAGACGCTTGAGTCGTCGCGTAGATCTATGCACAAAACCCCATACGTTTAGCTGCGTACGAAGACCCGTGTGCCAGCCTGTGTCCGAGGCCCCGTGCACTTGTCCTGGCGCTTACAGTGGTAGGACCCTTATAAAGGTTTGTGACTAAGCTTTCCCACGCGTGCATTCTTTAGTAGTTAATTATATTATTCCATGCGGCATCTACCAATATCGGAGGTCGCCGGCAGGAGGCGAAGAGTGGGGAGGCGGCTCGGAGCTTCTTCTTCTGATTAGACATCGTGACCCACTTTTCCGCCTTCTATATGCGTTACCTTACCGCCTTTTTTTTGCCCCTATGGCCCCTGTGTGCTGCTCCTGTCCCCAGCCGCGATGTGCGGATTCCTCTCTAACTTGTGCTTAGGTGGAATTAAATTCATACTCGGTTAAAAAATTAGACCTCGTGACAAAGATTTCTTCATCTAGGTTCTCTTTTGTGAGATCGCCAATCAAGACAACATGTGCCCGATGTGGATTATCGTACCGAACGAGATCCACGGCTCAGGTGATACATATGGGGGTCGGCACCCCATCGTGAAACCCTGTCCAGGTCACATGATTGGCTAAATGACGCCACATCCTATTTGGGCGACATCGACACAATCTTGGCGGCTGTGAATGCGCGCCGGCTCTGTTTCATGAATGCTACAACCATTATCAAAGCCTAAGATACACATTACGATTCTATCGATACAAAACTCGTAAAAAATCACCAGAACCCATGGGGACACCAATTGAAACATCTTTGCCGTCTGTCCAAGCTTCATACCTCCTCGCAGTCCCCTCCAGTGTCTCATTTGAGCCCGATTAAGTACATATCAGCTAATTATGACAATTAATTGGTTGACCTTTGCTTCTTGAACTGCCGTCAACTCGCGAATTCAGTTTGAGAAAGGCTTGTTTGCACGTGTTATTTTCTCTTGCCACAACCAGATAACACGACAACAGTAGTCTTAGGGAGAGCCAGTATTGAATAGAAGCAGAGGAATTAAACAGTCTGGTCGGTCGATGTACATGAAGGCTGGTTCAGGAAATGGCTTTCTACTAGTACCATGTGCACGTAATATAATTGATTGTTTTCAACGAATAAACATGTTTCGGTAGTGAACCTGTTACTGATGGTCCTTCTGCGCCATTACTTTTTGGGCCGTGAGTTCGGTTCTCTTGTGTATCACACTTTTCTACTTACGCAGTACCCCATCCTATTTACTGTTTTTTTGAGTTGGCACGGTACATCTTACTTCTTACCATGTGTAATCATAGTTCCCGTATGGATTTTCACCGTTGTTGTGCCACGCAAGCCGGAGAGCAGACTCGATGTCAGTTATGTAAGCAGACTTTGATCCAAAATCGTAGCCATTCAAAAAGTGAGTTAGTTACAGCCTTCGGATGTTTGAAACCGCGCAACTATGGCCAAATATTCAGTCAATATATACACTCGCCATTTTGTACATTCCAAATTGTGCAATTAGACCTTGTAGAGGAAATGCTGATGTGTTTTGAATCGCTATGCAACCTTAGATGGTGTTGAAAAAATGATTTGGCACGTACAATTTCATTGTGCATGATATTGATAGGTATTCACGCATAAACCAAGCAGACAATGTGCCTGTAAGAGTCCAACTAAACTCATGCCATGGCTCTCTGCGAAGTGGCGGTGCAAAGTCGATATTTGATGGCATCACACGAAAGCGGCCTGGACACGGCAAGCTCCGTACACAAGGTGGGTGCCGACCCCCAATACATAAGCAAATCGCCAGCACACTCGCTTACTACAATCCCCCACATTCTCCCTCCCCTAAACGTACCAACTGCACTTTACCATGTCTCACGACAGCTACTCTGCTGGTTTTGGCACTCGTGCTGTTCATGTTGGAGCCGATCCAAATGCTGAAACTGGCGCTGTTATTGCTCCCATTTCGCTGAGTACGACTTATAAACAAGACGGAGTCGGGAAGCACAAAGTAAGCTGGCTGTAGCATTGCAGTCAAAATTTTAACCGATAATTGGGCACTTAGGGGTATGAGTATTCTCGATCTGGCAACCCCAATCGCGACCAGCTTGAAAGACTACTGGCATCTATTGAGGCTGGTGGAGGAGATGCAGTTACCTTTGCCTCTGGATCAGCCACCACTGCTACTGTCCTTCAATCCCTGGGGCCCAACTCGCATATTGTGAGCGTTAACGATGTTTATGGTGGTACATTCCGGTGTGTCGTGACATGCAATATTTCACAAAAAATTGCCTGACTAAATCCAATTCGTTTGCCAGCTATATGACTAGAGTAGCAAAAGAAAACCAAGGACTCGAAACGACTTTCGTAGACCTTGAGAACTCCTCAGATGAGGAGATCATTGCCAAATTTCGTGACAATACCAAGGTACATCTATACTCGGTGCTTGTTCCCAGACCTTCCCATTAACTTTTCATCGTGCAGCTCGTCTGGATCGAGTCTCCGACAAACCCCACTCTGCGCCTCATTGATATTCGTCGAATTGTCCGCCTTGCACACGCTCATCCGTCCAACCCCCTTGTTGTAGTGGACAACACCTTCCTCTCTCCCTACTATTCATCCCCTCTCCTTTTGGGAGCCGATGCGGTCGTCCACAGTCTCACCAAATACATCAACGGTCACGCGGACGTCGTCATGGGCGCGCTCATCGTCCCCGCCGCCTCTATCCATCCGCGTGCAGCAGCCTTTGCCGAGCAAACACGATTCCTACAAAACGCTACTGGCGCTGTGCCTAGTCCCCACGACTGCTGGCTTGCGCATCGTGGTGCTAAGACCTTGCAGTTACGCATGCAGGCGCACGGGCGAAATGCCCTCAAGGTCGCTGCGTACTTGCAGTCAATTGCTGGGCCCGAATCCGCTGTGGAGAGTGTGATTTACCCTGGTCTGGCGTCACACCCTAGACATGAGCTAGCCGTGGCGCAGCTCGCACCGCACGCCAAGAGGTTTATTTCAACTCTTTCGACTGAGGAAACCGCTCTGGGCGTTCCATTTGGAGGAATGATTAGCTTCAGGATATCAGGTGGACTGGATACGGCCGAGAAGTTCCTCGTGAACAGTAAATATTTCACGCTTGCCGAGAGCCTGGGGGGCATCGAGAGCTTAGGGGAGGTTCCAGCTAGTATGACCCACGCCGCAAGTTTATTTTTCCAACCCGCACAAGCGCATTCAACTTACACATTTATCCCCATTAGTCCATCCCTGAAGCAGAGCGTGCCGCGCTGGGCATTACGCCCAACCTCATCCGTCTCAGCGTAGGAGTGGAAGACGCCGAGGACCTAATCTCTGATATCAAGCAAGCCCTGCATATTGCTGCTCCTATGGCTGCTATTTCTTCTGCGATTGATACTCCCGAGTTAAGCAGGAGCGCGAACGATACAACTGAAGGAAGCGGTCTTGCAACCCCTGTGGACACGGTACCAGTTGTCCCACTTACAGGATCGTTCAAACTTGGGCAAATGGGAAGGGTTACTTGCTAGGTCACTTGAGTTGGCTAGGGTCGCTGCATTGCATGGAAAGACATTCCTGAGTTTGAGGGTTGTATGGTTGCTATTGTACTTCCGAGTGTGTACTAGTAGATCACTCGTGAGAACATCTCATCTATAATTATTTCCATACTTGAAACCGTCTGTTTGAGGTTACGAATGTGCACATGCAAACAAATGCCGCCACTTGACTTGATTACCTCATTTGATGCGACCTTTTGTAACAAGTCTTTTATTCATTGGATATCTTAACCTCAATCAATCTACTGGCTTTAAAAATTACAAGATGAAGTGTGCTATATCGCAATAGGACAGGAGACCTGCATTACCCCTGTGGCTGAACTTTCTCTTGTTGCAGCCTTGCATAACTACGTTTACCTACTGGTCTTGTGACTTGTGTTCATGCTCTCATAACTCTTTTCTTGGGTGGTCAAAAATTTACTTCACCGGTCTACTCCGCAACCGCATCGCTTTCTTCACGCACTTTGTCAGGAGGATATCTGAGAACACAGGGAACGAGGGCATGTGGTGGAACTTTCCCTTCCGCCCCTTTCGCGGTTCCTTCTCCCGCGTACCCCTCGCCCTCGCGTACCCATATCCGAGACACTCATCGCATCATAGTTTCATTTGGCGCGTGAATTAGGAAAGCCGGGACGTGAATCGTCCAATGTAGCAAGGATTATGAAGGAAATTAGCGGTGGTGAGCTCACACCGGCCTCACTTTCGCAAAGAACACATGCTATGACCTGCCTCCTATCGCAATTCAATTCTGCTCCTATCTCTAACTTTTTAGCATCTAGATAAACCTGAATAACTTCTCGGTGGCGATATGGCTGTGTCGATGGGACGCCGCCTCACGCCGACTGGTTCAACTTTCTGGTGTTTACCCACAGAGTTCGCGAGCGTTTAACTTCCATCTCGATTCCTACACGATACCAGTAGGGGTGGCCGCTGCAAGCATGGCCTACGGTCGATACATGGGGCAAGAGAACGGCTAAATGTTCTGGATGGTACACGGTGGGATACACCGTGTGAGGCGGACGCTCTGGCCCCCTTGTCTGAGCTTCAATCTGGAAATTCCACCGAGAGCATCTACCAAGTCTGGACTCGTCAACGGGGGACCCTGTTCATCACTACCATTGCGATGAACTGGATTTCCGCTCGGAAAGACGGAACTTTGCGCCGTAAAGTTGAGTTCGCAGCGCAGCTCGCACTGAGCGATTGGCACGCAACGCGAGGGCATCATGATTATCTATCTGCTCAATAGCATTGCTCTTATCGCACGTTTATCACAGAAATTTTCTTGGCGCATTACGCGCTAGCTAATCTCTGTTAGCAGCGACGGTAAGATTAATGAATGCAAAAATTAAAACACGTTCAAGCGGCAATCAAAGTCAATAATCCGATTACTAAGCTCAAATTTTGTTGATTGCTCAATTGGTGATTTGATCTGCAGCGACCAACCACAAGCACGATTTACTGCAGCGCTACTGCAGTAACCAAACTTGCTTAATCTCTGTTTTACCCATTGATATTGCTATTTGAGTCATAGGATTGTCATAAGGATGGCGCCAAAATCTATCTTCCGACGACCTGGGGTGCAACACTTTCAACTTGTGCACCGCTCGCAGCGAGATCCACTCATTCATGATCCAGAAGCTAGTACACATGTTTTGAAGGGGTTTGAGCGGGAGAACTTGGTCCGCAAGGTAAGTCGTGTAGACGTTTAGATAGTTGAAGACATGATGCGGTGTGATTATTGACATCGTGGATAGGGCAAGACACGAGCCGATCTTGAGCTTTCTTTGCCCGATGCTGCTTCTGACCGCCCAAATGTCGGAGAGGCGGCAGAATACGGAGTGTACTTTGACGACACAGATTATGACTATATGCAACATCTCCGACCCGTTGGTGTCTCTGCAGACGCCGTAATGCTGGAGGCGCCTGTCTCCTCCAAACCCAAGGGCAAGGGCAAGAACAAAGCGATCGTAGCTCTCCCCGATGAATCCCTGCCGTCTCAGAACGAACTATCCCTCGCGGCGGCGCGTAATGCTATGCAATCTGTCCCGAACGAACTTGCTGGATTTAACCCGGATCTTGACCAACACTTGCGCCAGACCCTCGAGGCGCTCGAAGACGATGCGTTTGTGGAGAATAACGACGAAAATGGGCAGGCGAACGTAGAGGATCTATTTGGAGAGCTTCTGGGTGGAGGCGAGCGACATGAAGGGGAGAGTGGAGAATGGGACGAGTGGGAGTTCCGGGAGGACGGAGTAGACAGGCCCGTTGGACAACCCCCTCAAGACCCAAATGAGGACGACTTGGTTTCCAGGGTTGCTGCTTTCAAGAAATCTCAAGCAAGAGTTGGGGAGACGTTATCAGGGAACGAGGACGATTTCAACTACTCTGAAGGCGGCGACACAATTGGTAAGCTTCCGAGCTTGCCACCTCTCTCAGTCATCGGGGGCAAAAGGCGAAGGAAGGGCGCTGGCAGTGATGCATCCGGATTCAGCATGTCGAGCTCCTCTATGTTTAGAAACGATGGGCTTCGAGGACTGGACGCTCAATTCGACCGGGTGAGCACCTTGACTCAGATTATGAGCTGGAGAAACTCAATTATGTGGGGCTGCTACCGCAGATGGAGATACTTTACAACTCAGACGAGGAAATGCTGGACTCTGATGAGGAGCACGAGGCGCGCACATCGAAAGACCTTACGGAAGACGACTCCGATGAAGCCCCGGAGCTGCTTGATACGCGTGACGATTTGGAGGGTATGATGGACGACTTTCTCGAAAAGTACAGTCAATCTCACCTCGGCTGTTTGCCTAACAAACTCTAACATGTTATCCGCAGGTATGAACTCGTCGGCAACAAAATGCGACCCGTCCTCGGGGGGATCACTGGGGCCGAAAAACTCGCGACTTTACGCCACGCTCTTGCGGATGAGATTGATGGGGATGGTGGTGCGCGAGCCCGTGCTATCATTCAGAAGGGCAAAGTTGCTGGTGGCGATAACGATGACTTAATCCCCGAGCCATATGACATCGACGAGGGATATGAGCACGACCAGTGGGATTGCGAGACGATACTGTGTACGTATAATCAACCCCACGAGCTCCTGCTGTAAAGTACTCACCCTCTTCGAATTCACTTTCTCCACAGCTACCTATTCCAACTTCGAAAATCACCCACGACTTATCCTCGCCCGCGACAAGAGGCCTGTTCCTCGCATCGAGCTTCATCCAAAAACCGGGCTGCCAACAGTAGCCGAGGAGCACGGACACCATGACGTACCGTCCGCCCGCCGGGCGGCCCGGCCTGAGACAACTGCACGGGAAGAAGTATTAGGCGTTACCGCCACAGAATCCGGTAAGTCAGAAACTCATCTCACGAGTTTAGTGTCGGTACCGATTGGTTCTTTTTTATCTTGCCTCGCATCATCATGACGCAGTGGCTCGGAAGACTATCGCCCGGTCACGGAACGAGACCAAGGAGGAGAAGAAGGCTCGGAAGGAAGCCGTCCGCAACGAGAAACAGGTGAGACGTCGATTGGCTGCAGGTGCCTTACCGAACTATAGGCTAACATGGCTGCCTCGTGAAGATCCGCAGGACAGAAAAAACGGCTATGCGAGAGGCGTTTTCCGCAGAGAGAAGGACTCAACACAAGGCAACGTTGGTCACGTCCAAAGGAAACGTCAGAAAACTATAGGAACGTTCCAGAGCCTATTACCCCGTACCCCGGATTGAGGTGCCGCGACAGTATTCAATCGTGGAGTGCTACTCGTTGCCCTTGATAACTGATCGACTCTCACCGGTGCGGGGGGCCGATAGGTCCGGGAGTTGTTTTATGATTGGGGCGAATTCAATATTTAAGCCTTGTGAAATGCCAAGTCAATGTCGATGAGGTATCGTGTATGTACATAGATAATAGCTACTCAAACACTGAAACCCAAGAAATGGAAACAGCGTACAGTGATAGTTTACAATGAGGAGATGGGCCTGACGTGAAGATACCAGCACCGATGCGAGGCCACCTTGGAGAAATCGGGAACAGCGCTGATGAAACAGTTATGAGAAGGGATGTGGATAAAACACAGCAAAATGGACAATTCTGGGTAGTAAGAAATAAGGTGGTATCCCAGGAGAGAACTGGGCGTGTTTTCGAAAGGCTTTCTAAACTGAAACCTTTCCATTTTGCTGCCTGTTTTCTCCATGTTGTTGCGAACAACGCGGGGATCGCGTAGGTTACGCTAAAAGTAGGATCAATCGGTCATTGCGACCAATTGGAGAACCTCCAGGGCCTGTCGGGTCACAAAATAGCTGTCAGAGTTTGAAAACATAACACGCCAATCAAATTATTGGAACGGCATTGACCTTTCGTGCAGCTTCCTGCCGAGCGTCCATTTTTCTCTAAAGCGACGTAAGATTTTTCAATGAATAAGAGTTGAATTCATTGCGCATATGTGAAAAGCTTACCGCGCATACACCATAGCCGTATTCTACCTGTGTTCAAAGATACTCCGATAAGTTGAAATACTAGAAGTTCCACTGGTTCGCCCTTACCCGATCAACTACGGAAGACGAAAATACGGGGTCAGTATTTCGAGGGAAGATGCGCCAGGGGTCGGGGGAGCACGTACTGATGGCCGTGACAGTCCACGTGGGGTCTGGCCAAATGTTACGACAGTCTTAGGTCAAAATGGGCGAACAAAAACAGAAGATATACTAGGCGAGACGTACCGTGGGCTGGCCCCATCGATGTTTCCTTCCAGAGCAGCGAGCTTGTCTTTCCTTGTCGCTGGAGCAGGTTGTTAAGCGTCATAACTAGTAACGCCACTCGTTAGTCAAAGGGCTTGATCCATGACGGGTGTTTCAAACCAGGATCAGGTTGGCCTAAGAGCATAGCAGTAGGTCAGTTCCTGGGAAACTAGTACATTATGGTTGCAGAGCTCACGAGACATAGTTGATATGGTCGAAGGGCAGTAAAGGGGTAACACAGGTATTGACGACGATAAGTACGTGGTCGGAGGGTAGTAGGAGTAGGGGTGGTCCTCAAGTGAAGCCAGTAGTTTACGGGGGAGTGGATATCTCGGCGGAGAGACAGAACTCTTTATATTTGCCTACTGGCGGCTAGACGTGTACGCCGTCTACGTCTGCAATGCCACCGAAACTTCGCGTGCTTCAAGTGAATGACTTTCGATCAGGGTTTCCGATAGAGATTCCAGGTGGGGAATCTCTAATAAGACGGGCAGCGAGCGTAGAGGATCGAGCCATGATCGTAAGCTGACCAAATCCGGGGACACATCTTTGGTTTCGAAAATCCATCCTGAACACCCAGAGACTTTCTGGATGCTTCTTAGCTGGATCATTTGGACAAGACCTTATCACCCATTAGCAGACAATATCGGGAAGACTGCGCCGGTTCGACGGGACGTTTAAAAAAGCTTTGCGAGAAACAGAAGCACGGTGTGAGAGCCTTAACCACCGGCATTAGGTAGCTGTGAACACACGCAGGGGGTTTGGATGCAATCTCAGCTCGTGCTCAAGCCTCGTCCCGGCGTAATCACGGGAAATTCATTGTTCGCTCAAGCCTGGCCCCAACCTGTAGAGAACCGACCCCTCGTCGAATTGGTCCAACGGGGTGGAATCGTTTACCGTTGGATCTTGCGCTGCGAAAAGGGGGCCCTGCATTTGGCTCATTCAACGGCCACCGTTGCATCTAAACTGGGCTGGATTCAAACTTTCAGTATATTTCTTGAATGCAAGACAGTGGAAATCGGTGTGAATACACAAAAACATGAATTTTCTATGTCATGAACGACAGTCAACAACGTGGCCAACACGCACCGGCTGAACTTAGACTCTTCTTTCGGTAGTTTCCGCGCGAAGTCCATGAGGCGGGTCAAAACGGCGATGTAAACCCAGACGATCAAGATTTTCAACATCCAACCGGTTTGTATGTCGATTTGGGAACAGCATTGGTTACGAAGCATCTACACCGTAAATTTGATCCACTTATCGCTGAGCCTTTCAATAGTTGATTTGCCGAAGTAAATATACTAATGTATACGGAAGCTGGAGTTGTTTCTTATCTGAGAAGAAAATACATCGGAAGCTGAGAGTGCGGACGTAAACTCAGCATCTAAAAGATAGGTTATCTCGAATACATTCTTTGATATCAAGCGAACTTTGATAAACTAATACACTTTGATTGTACCAACGGGGTGATTTACGCTGCATAAGTCATCAGCTCCGATGGGTTGAAAAATCATTTATCAAAAATTGCTTTCAACAATTAGTCGCTAGTTTACTATTCGCTAGTGCGGTAGGCTTATTCCAGAAGAGACGAGAAGGTCGTGGCGCATATTAATGAGCGTTGCTTTTTTACCGCTGTCAAGCGGGTATAATAGATCCCCCTATGAACCGGGCGTGCCTATACGCTATCGGTTAGTCGAGGGGTTAGCAGCACCCTATATGCGCACCCGAGAGTGCTTAGTCTACGGAGCTTGGACCATGCAAATACATTAGGAAAGGCAATTGACTTAGCGCCGGTTCAATGCAATGGTACTATGTTCTTGCGGCTGAACACTCACTACGTTTGCATTTGGCCCTCACTGACTGAAATGCATCAGTGACCACGGCGTGAGAAATAATACACTTCAGTAGGCTATTTCGAGGGCTAGTGGCAAAAACAGTGTGTAAATATTACGCCATGGGCGTTCCGTCCCAAGGATCGACTATTGCAACTGAATAATGAGGGTGATGTAGGTCATCCACCCAACGAGCATTCTATCCCGCGCCGTGAAATTTAGATGGAACACGTATTCGGTGGGCCCGGCGGCGATAACAGAAATCCTGGGTGGATTTACTAAATTGGTGGATACTCGTGTACTACACGTGTAGGCTTGGGGGCTACGAAATGGGCAGGAAGTCGTTGAAAGAAAATTGGTCGTATTGCGGGGTTGATCCACCTCATTGTGTGCTGTTGGTGGAGACGTTCTGACGAAATGCAGCGAAGAATGGTGGGCTGGACCAAGGCTACCCGCTACGTCTACTGTGAATCGACACGATGCTGGCTTTACCAAAAGTAATCAATATGTAAATCAAAACAAAAAAGATTGGCTCGAGCTCGTGCTGGGCTCAGGTAGATCTACGGATGGGGAAGGGCCTAATACGGCCAGTCGTCTCGGAGATCAGGCCAGAGAAAGAAGGGGACTGGCTTGAGGTCCAGACGAGGGGCCGGCTACTCAGCGGGGAAGAACACATGTGGGAACTGTGATTTTGGCTGAGTTCTCGGCTAGCGAGTGAAAGATATGGGATAAGTGATATCAGAAAGGATAGTGACATAGCCGTAGGAGAATGAGCAACATTCGCTCCTGCGTACTCGAACTCGTCCTCCCTGAGCAGGGCATGTCTGAACTTTGAGTTTCCTCAAAGCAATCCTATTGAAATACACAAGTGATTACCGGCCTCGACTGGTCATGTGCATATGTCAAGTCTTGGGCTTGGGGGAACGACACAAGAAGCTGAAACAACAACTCACATATGTTATCTACCTAAACCTGAGGATCGAGAGGCTCAGCGCAACGCAATCGTCATCTCGGATCCGTGGGCCGGTGCACAAAAAATAAGCACGTCGATGAGCAGGGCTCGCCAAGTCGTACCTCACTAAATCGTATTATAGTTTGTTCTGCCTGCCGTTCATCGCAAAAAGTCAACTAGCCACCGTGGTCATCTGATGAGACGCTTGGTATGCAAGGGCGATCGATTCATAAAGCCATGTGCGCGAGACCAAAACTAGTTGAACAAAATAACGTACTCAGATAGTTGCCCAGTAGAGAAGCGCATCCCATATCAAAGAGCATTTTCTTCGCCCAGACACGACGAACAAAGCATATCAGCCACCCGTGGGCACCGTCTCTTCGCTCGCACATTGATCGAGGACGCTCGTTCGAGTTCTGTGGTGCTAATGCGCGTGTTGTACTGAGGTCGTATCTCCCCCATAACAGTTTTGGGCCTGTCGTTCTCACCGAGATAGGGGTGCCTGTGTTGCCTGTATGTCAAGTGTGTTGAAGATGGACAGTCTAGGGGTAAATCTGAATGACATGTCGCAGGGGGAGCAGGTTGATAGGGAGCATCAACGGCAATTACTTTACTGCAAGCCCCTCTGCGCGCGCTCGCCAGCATCGAGCTCGGCATTGACCCCACTATTACCGTTTGCTAGAATAGGTCTCGCAGTGAACCATCTCAAATCGATGTCCGCTGTGTTGGGGATCGTCGTTGAGATTGGACAAGCACATTCTGTTCGATTGTTCGCTACGTCGGCGATTCTCTGGTTTGCCGTGCTGTTTCACGCCACGTTAGTCGAGAAATCTGGGTGGGTGCGCACCTGGAATTTGGCGGGCTTCAGTTGCTGAAAAAATCGCGAGGGTTGGGATGGCAAGGAATGGAATCAAGAATCTTTATCTATAACACGTGACAGAAAGGCACCAATTAAACCAGGTTTAGCATTGTAGAGGAGGAACCAAGCCAGTACAACGAAGACTAAAAGCATAAAATCAAGCAGCTTTGGCAGCCTGCTCCTTCTTCCACCACTGCTCGTTGAATTCGTTAGCACATGTTCCACAGAACTAAAGAAGTTAAACTTACGTCAACCATCAACTGCACACCATCCTCCAGGCCAACCTGGGGCTCGTATCCCAACACCCTTCGTGCCTTCTCGATGTTATACCACCTGGATGCACACGCAAAAGTAACGCGGAATCGAGTGAACCCGGCCTCCCGGCCCGAAATCCAACTCCACCACTCTGAAGCTCCAGCAAGCATCAGCCCGATGTCTTTGGGGAAGACGAAGCGGCTGCTAGGTACGTGCCCCGCAGCACGCCAGACTGCACGTGTAAAGTCCCAGAAGTACACGGGTTCACCGTTGGTGATGAAGAATGCTTGGCCCGCAACAGAGAGAGGCGAGACCTCCTCCTTACTAAGCGCATTATCCGAGAGGGGATCGAATTTAGTGCGGAGGACAGGGACATCGGGAGGGATTCCGGACGCATTGAACGCAGCCTCAGAATCGATATCGGCTGATGTGGGTTTCAGTGTGGGCCCCATGGGGCGTGCCGCAGAAGTAGGAATGCGGTGAGGGACGGGCTCGGTAGTGAGAGAGACGGGAGCGAGCGGCGAGTTGAGGATTTCCTCTTTTGGGGGGAGTGTTTGGTCGAGTTTGTCCGCGGCTAGTAGGTGCGCATACGCGACGTTTGAGACGTATGTCCAGTCGAAGAGGTTTGTGTTCGAGCCAATCTGGAAGCGAGTCTGACCATTGGCAACTACCTCCATCAACCCTTTCATGACCTGTCGATCACCCGGGCTACATTATACGTGGCATTAGTTAAGAGCACACGCGAAGTGAAAAATGGACATTACCCGAAAATTCCGGCTGGACGAATGGCTACTGTTAGAAGGTTGTCGACGCCGTTGGCTGCCAAGACGAGTTTCTCCGCTTCGGCCTTGGTTTCATTGTAGCTGTCCATGGGGATCTCGGGATAGTCCAGTCGCTCATCCACGTCGACCAAGTCCTCGCCGTTGTACACAACACCAGCGCTGCTCGTATAGACTAATTTTCGAACACCGTGCGCTTGAGCAGCGGCGATTACAGCTTTTGTTCCATCCACATTGACTTTCCAGTAGATTTCTTTGCCGAGACCGTGGACAGGCGACGCAGTGTGAATAATACATGTTACATTGGCCTGGGGGAAGACCTGTAAGCTCGGGGGTAACTGTAAGACTCTGAGAGGCACTCACCTTGCGAAGTGCGTCCGCAACCTCACTTTCGTTGGTAATATCTCCCGAGAAAAAGCGGACGTCGTGGTGCCGTTGTACAATGTCGAATACAGCAACTTCGGTCTCCCCACGCGCAAGAAGAGCCTCAACTATATGTCTACCCAGAAAGCCACTGCCGCCAATAACCAAGTAAGATTCGAGTTTAGCCATGCCTAGGATACTTTTGTGTCGTGTCAGAGACTAGAGAGTGAAACGTACGACCCCGGTTATGTTAGTCCATTATTATGTCAGCCATGGCTGAGGTCAGCTGGGACTGATGTCAGCAATCTCCCAAGAAATCGAAGCTGAGGGTCCATGCCGAAGAACGACGACTGGCTGAGTTATATATCATCTTGCCGACGCAAGTTGAATGTTTGTGTCTCTACGACCACTCACGGTAAGTGGCCCAAATACTTTATTTGCCTTTGTGCTAAGCATGACCATGCCGTATTTGCCGCCAGCTATTGCCCTCCTTATATTGGTCGCAATCCACATCGCCCCGTTGGTATGCGCCCCCACAGACAATTATGAGCTGTAACTGATCGCCCCTGGAACAGCTTCCCACTCCCGTGATAACCTTCGCTTGACCACGCAGCAGCTCGCACACACGCTCTCTCTACACCTACCACCACCCGCCGGCAGCGAGTTTGTTCGCTCAGCTCAAGCGGCTCCGACTTGGGTCTCCTTTTAATCTGCATTTTCTGTAGCAAGCTTGCTTTCGGCCCTTCACATTCTTTTCATTGACCATCGTTCACTCATCCCACCTGCGAAATCCCAGTCATGCGTTATCCCGTCTCCCGCCGAGCAGTTCACGCCCGGCTGCATCCTAGACAAGGCGTTGTTCCCGTTGGCCCAGCTGCAATGCCCCAGTTTGGCCAAGATGCGTCGTTTTCTCTGTACTTCACGACGGACGGGGACGTGAGAACTATGACGGCTAACCCATCGAGCATGCCAACGGCCACTGTACTTGTGATCGACACTGCCATTCAGACACCTGTCTTTCCTTCCGCTCTCCCCCGCTCTACCAAATCGGCCGTCTCATCTTCCTCGGGCTCGATTGCCGCCAGTGGTTCAGCAAATGCGACAGCAGCTGCTGTGACCGCCTCTGCGATCGCTACTACCACTGCCCTAGCTGCTGCGGAAACTACCTCTGCGTTGGATCCCGCACAGAGGGTGTACGACGGAATTACAAACACTGCCCTCCACGCACTTCCTCCTGCTATTTTTGGGATCGCGATCGGAGGTTCGGCTCTCATTGTCCTTCTTGCCTTATACTGTTTCATCTGTCGCTGGTATTACCGTCGTCTGCCTCGCTCGACCAAACGCTGGGACGTCGATGACCAACGCAAGAAGGAGGTTTTCTACGACGACAAGCCATACTACACCCCTAGCGATGACAAACCACCTCAGCTTGTAGCAGACGACCGCCGCGATGTTGCGATAGGGGACTCTTATTTCCCTCAGGGTGAAACCTGGCGCAAATTTGAAGGACGTACTGCGCGCCACCCTGAATCCTTCATCTACACTGGGGAATTTGAACCGGGCCAACGCTCGCCCAGCTCGCCCTCAATCAGCGGCAAAACACCCAATTCGAGTGCACCTCTTGCCCGCCCCCGCCCGCGATTCGTTCAAACTCAGAGGCACGGCCAAACGGACAGCGTCTTCTCGAATGTATCTTTCCCCACAACACATCGTGCCGATAGCATACGGCAAAGCGATTTCTACCCCGATGGATCCGAGAATTACGAGCATGATGGGGAAGTTTGGGACCTGGCTTCGCCAAGCTTTATTCCCGGTGATGCTCGGCCTAGCATGGACTCGACCGCACATTCGGCGGCGACGAACCGCGGGAGCATCTTTGCTGATGCGGCGGCCCGCGCGCGTGGTAGTGTTGTCGTATACGACTCGCATCATCTTCGCTCACCTAGCCTCGACGAGGATCCATTCGCGGGTCCCTCGGAGCGCGGAAACGCGTTCGCCTTGTCTCCTTTCGATCGGTTTGCGAGCAAGAAGGGCTTGGATTCTGGGAAGAGGAGCGTTGATATTGGGAGGAAGAGCGTTGATACTGGCAGAAAGAGTTTAGAGGGGCGTCATACGAGGGCTCGATCGCGCGATGTTCGTGGCGCATTGGATACGCTCGATGAAGACCAGGATGAGTCTGCCTTGGGTCACGGACCTTCTAGGTCTCCGTCTATTTCCTTGAAGTGAGATTAAGTAGCATGCAGGTAAGTTTTTCTGCTCTCTCGTCATTCATTTACCAATCTTATATCTTGTGTTAGGGTTCCAGGCTGGGTTACAGGTGTTGCCGACCGGTCGTGCACTTTTTCATTAACGGGTTGTTGTCTTTGAAATCGACTGTTTTGTGTCGAGGGGGGTTTCGGTTCAGTTCGACCACCCTTTCCTTTCCTTACCCCTCTCTCTCGTTTAGTCTACTTTACTTTTGCCTTGGACCGGATTTGTTTTTCCCCAACCATGGTTGACCAAGGTCTTTTTACGCTTACCTTTGTTTGAAATTCTCTGGGCGGTCGTTCCGAGCTGGCTCTGGCTGGTGCGCTGCCCATGTGACCCATTTGTTTTATTGTTCTGGTTTGGTTCGTACGTACATACTGCAAATAAACAAATGTTTGTAGTTCGTTCAATCCTTTGTGGGTTTTATTGGCATATATGCTGGAGATAAGTTGGCTGGCTTGTTTTGGAAAATGATTTGACGTCAGCGGTTGTCAGATGAACGCTCGTGATTCATGAGCGGCTATGTCGTGATCAGGCTTGCATACAACCTCACACCATCCACCACCGTGCAGCACATTATAGTTTAAGCAAGATGAATCCCGTTCCTCCTGAGGTCAGTGGGAGGCTTAGTGAGCACTAATACACGATGTGTAGATTGACCTTGTGAACCACAGCCTCTTGCCCCTCCTAAGGACCACCCCTTCACCCTCGAGCAGCTCAAAGAATTTGACGGATCAGATCCCAATAAACCTGTATACGTTGCTATCAAAGGCACAGTGTTCGATGTGTCGGCGAAGAGGGATACTTATGGACCTGGTGGATCGTATGCCCTCCTTGCGGGGAAGGATGGCAGCGTTGGTCAGTGCTTTCGTCTACCTAAGGTTGTTATAATACTGATGTGTTGCTGGTATATAGCCTTGGGCAAATCGTCGCTGAAGGTTGAAGATGCGATCCCAGATTATAGTAATCTCACTGACCCGGAGAGGGTGACACTGGATCAGTGGCATGGGTTTTTCACCAAGGTCAGAATTTCGAACTCGAATACTAGTATGGCATGCCTGATAGAAATACTTAGAAATACAACATTATTGGGAAGGTGTCTGACTTACCCGAGGCTGTTAGGAATTTGTGATTAGGGAGTCGTTATCTATGGGTTGCTATTCACCTGAAGCTGTCTAAACAGAATATGTCTAGGCTCATTAATCAAGTCAAATGTCCTACTAGATGAGCCACAAAACTTGCGAGGGAGTGTTCTACTGGCCCTATCCAGATTACCGTACACATCTCGTGTGTCTTTGCCACCCAATCGCAGTTAATTTAGTCATGCGGCGCGTCCCACGTGACTTACGTGACAGCATCCAGACCCTTCTCCGCCTGGCTCGCCAGTTAGCTAGCCACTTGGCTATCTCCTATAATCCATTGTTGATATCCTCTTTAGCAAAAAGTACTACGTATTGTCGAAGAAATGCCACCACCTAAGCGAAAGTTTGGGACTACGACGCCTACTCGACCGACTGAGGCCGTTAGCTCAAGCGCGTCGTCTAGGGGGTCCTATAGAACGCAATGGGATACCGAGGATGAAGATATTAGCGACTCGTCTCGCAGAGGTGGGAAAAGAGTGAGTTGGGCTGTTGTTTTGGATATTATGTCGATTTACGTTTTACTCCTAGGCGAAACTCTCGGGCACGCCTGCGTCGACTGGTAAAGGACGTAGAAAGGTCAATACTGCTCGTAACGAGGTAGTACTTTATGTTTATAATATCCAGCATGTTTATTGATGCTTCTTTAGCTCGACGAAATTGATTTTTTGGCACATCCAGAAACCCCAGAACCCACCCCAAGTAAAACCCCTCGAACGAAAACCGCGAAGACACCAAAGACGGCCAAGCGAACGACATCAAATCTTGTAATTGTATCGAGGTCGCAAGGTCAAGGAAACCACGACTCAACCCCTGTCACCGGTGTTCTCGCGTCTACTCCTTCTAAAACGCAGCGACGCATCATTTCGCCGAGCAAATTGGTTAAACAGCCAGTTGTTGATGCAGATCGTACGTTGAGGGTCGAGGACTTCCAACAGCCCTCCGACGCCGACGATCTCGACGAGATCCAAATCTTACCTAGCTCGTTAGCTCGCGCCCCTACTGCTTTGAAGCCCGCCGTACCTGGTGCCACTCGTGGTCGGAAGAAGGCTCCAGGGAGGCAGCTCACGCGCGGAGACCCATCACTGGAGGCTTCATCATCGCACTCACAACCCGAAACTGCCCGACGTCCTGCCTCGCCAACAAAACTAGGCGTTGTGTATGCTGCAAGTCGAGGTCATGCTGGGGATACAGGCAGCGATGAGGATATTCCTCAAAGCTCTCGCGTGTTTTTGAATCCGAGAAGTGTACACTCAGCCAAGAAGCCTATCACATCTGCTCGCGCTATCCATTCTTCCCCTAGCAAACGACAGCTTGCCAACGGAGACACCTATGTGGAGTACATGGTTCCAATGTCCTCAGGAGACGATGGTGGTCCACGAGGCGGAATGTCATCTGGAGATGAGGGCGCTTATATTAGTACGTCAGCTTCTGAAGCAGAGTTAGTCGAGGATAGCGAGGACGAACGACGGCATGCTAGAACGACCAAAGGAAAAGGACGAGCGCTGCCCCATGAGCACGGTTCCTACTCGGTTTCTTCACGCCCACCACCGACTGCGTCACGTTCGTCTTTGGCTTCTCGCCCAGTATCCCCCTCCAACTACACGACTTCCTCGCCTTATACGTCGCGCGGTCCTTCTCCTTCGCCATCCTTCCCCCGCTCGGGGGCTGTATCACCAAATAGCGAGTCGGAGTCAGACAATTCACTCTATGAACACCAGCACCATGTCAATCCCACTAGAAACCTCGACAAATTGGCCTCGCTAGCCCGCATGGCTCTTGCTGCTGCCGAAGACATGCGGAAGAAAGGACTCTCGCGGGAAGATGAACCACCGCTGCCAAAGTCTTTCCTCGCTGGGGTTGTCCTTGAACAGGGGAATCAGCGAAAGAAGAGACCGGATGCCAGCCCGAGTAAAAAGGCCAAGGCCAAGGAAACGGATGGGGAAGATGGGGAAGAGACTATGGTTATTCGTGCTTTGCCAGAGAGACGACTTGGGCAAATGACCGATGAGCCTTTGGTTCGGTCTCGATCGTGGATGGATACTGTGCTAGGCCCCACTGGCGCGCAATCACAATCACAGCCGCAGACCTCTCGTGTTGGAGTTGTCACAGATACGGAAAATCCGTTCGACAACGCCCAGTCAGGCATCAAGAGGACCAACTCTCAACCTCTGATCAATCACACCAACACCTATCGTCCAGACCCACCTAGACCTCTTGTATCCACTCATTCCGAGCCAACCCTGGAAACCGTTCTCGCCGCATACGACATGACCCCATCACGATCCCGCACTATGCGTATCAACATGACGCCTAGCAAGAACAGAATCCTTGGGACTCCTTCCCGTTCGCGGTTGTTCGGTACACCGAGTCGAACGGCGCGGATGAAGGAGGTCGACGAAGAGGACGAGAATCATGTCCCCAGTCAGGGGTTCGAGGCCTGGCTGGCTAGTCAGCAGATGTTGGTCCTGAAAGCGCTCCGGGACCCAGTTTGGGCTACGGCCCCAGCAGTTGACAACACCATTAAGGAGCCGCAGATTGCGGATAGGAAGGACGCCGGTGTTTGGGTAGAGGGTGAAAAGGACGAGACTGAGGCAGCGACCAAGTTGCGTGCTCTCCTGAGGCGTACGGTGGAAATGGGCGAGGGAAACAGTTGTTTACTGGTTGGCCCCCGAGGGAGTGGAAAGACGAGGGTATGTATGCGCGTCGGTTCAGTAGTATTCGCTAACTGTGATGTGCGCAGACCGTCAATCATGCTCTGCGTACCCTTATTCAATCGTCCGTTTGGAAGCCTACTCCTCGTCCGTCTACGCCTCCGCCTCCTACTTTCATTCCGGAAACACCTAGCAAGCATGGAGGGAAAATAAAACGCGGTGCTGGTAGGGCTTTCCAGCGTCCTCGGTCTCCTACGCCACCACGTCCAGCACCACGTCCAACAATCTCAACGCCGATCGTCATACGATTGTCGGGTCATGCTCAAACAAATGATCGACTGGCTATGCGGGAGATTGCGCGACAGCTGGTGCTTCAGAGCGGAGAAGCACTTCAGATCCCATTAGAGGATGACCAAGATGCGGAGGGTGGTCCGGCGGGTGTCCAAATGGTGAGTTAGCCTCGCCCATAATTTGTTTCCTTGATGGTTGAATATGATATCCTTAGCCAACTGCTACGCATTTGCCGCAAATTGTGGGGGCGCTGGCTCGACAGGTCAAGCCGGTTGTCGTTGTACTAGATGCATTTGACTTGTTTGCAGAGCACGCTCGACAGGCTTTACTATATTGCCTCCTTGATACAGTTCAGTCATGTAGAGCCGGGGAGGGTTCCCGTGGGTTGGCGGTAGTGGGAGTTACTAGTCGTATCGTAAGTTTGATTGATTTCTAAGCATTCTTATGAATGACCAAATGTTTAAATATACAGGATTGTCTGACCATGCTCGAAAAGCGAGTTAAATCGAGGTTTTCACATCGAATTATTCGAGTTTCGCCCCCGGCTACACTCAGCTCCTACATGAGTTTAGTTTACTCCACGATGGCTCTCCCGGAGGGAAGGGAAGTTTCTGGACTTCAATCTACTCCCAGGAAGAAAGGGAAACTGGTTGCTGGTGGAGCTGAATACGACACTTGGCGGGCGAGATGGAGGGAGGCTGTTGATGTCAGTCAAGCTTTAGCCATCTTCATATGCAAAACGTACTCACGGGTCTCAAATATAGCGAGTGCTCTCCGATAGACAATTTAGGCAGGTACTTGAAGATGCGTTTGAGTTATCGAGAGATGTTAGATTGCTATTGCGTATACTGGCAGGTGCACCTCAAGGTGTTTTTAGTTCTGTTCTAACAAATCTTTTTTGTTTTTAGTCCGGTGCTGTTGCAAATCTGACTCCAACGTCCCCTTGGTTGACTGTGGGAGGCATAGCTCGGAGCATACAAGCACAATGCATAACAGTCCCATTCGCTTTTCTCCAAGGTTGGTCAATTCCGGAACGTTTGCTTAAATTCGCTGATGAATTGTTCCTAGAACTGGCTTATCCTTGTGTTGCGCTTTTAGTTGCGATGCAGCACATCCATGATAGGGGCCACGACGTGTTTACGTTCAGGATGTTGTGCGCCGAAATCAAGAGGGAGCTGGGAAATGAGGCTGTCACCAAGGCACTGGTTCAAATGCAAGGCCGCGGGCTCGGCCTAAGACATGTTCCCGAACCGGTACTTGAAACTGTGGGTAGCGGGATTTGCACGATTGGACAACGGCTAACATATCTCCCACATCACTATCTGCTCCTCGACCCCATTCTTGCGCCTTTCTCTTCCAGGCATTCGAGAGTCTTGTGGCACATAAGGTCGTCGTGCTTGCAGGCCCCTTCTCGAACTCCACGGGACGCGTGTTCGTGAAGTATCGATGCGTTCCGGAGCGATCGGACGTCAAAGAGGCGGTAGAGAGGTTAGGGCATAGTGCATTGAAGAGATGGTTTGTCCAGGGCGCATCAAATTAGTTGGACGATGGATAGTCAGGGTTGAACGAGGTTGGCTATGCATGTATTTTATGTCACTGTTTGATTGAAATAACGTACAGTTTTCTCGGTGGCTCGAAAACACTAATATGTCTCACGCATATAATCAACAGGAAATATCAAACACGCAACCTCAAGGGAGATCAAAATCCATTAGCAGCTTGTAATCTGCAACGCGGCCAGGGGCCGAGGGACTATCAGGTTTTCGTTTCCTGTGTCCCAGAGTCGGCGGTCAGCGGAGGCCCCGATGTTTTTATAACATATCAGTTACTTACTTCTCTCCTGCAGCAAGGGATGGGAACGAGCCAAATAGTGAAGGGTGTTTCGGCAGTGGCGACTCGCTGCAGGCGTGCGATTAGGTTTCGAGATGCGGGCGATCTACAAAAAGGTACTCACGAGAAGTAAGGATGGTTCAATGCGTCTTCTGCACTAATGCGCTGTGCTGGGTCGTATGCCAACAAACTGGACAAGAGATCAAGCCCGGCTCGGGTAAGCTGAGGAAACCTTATTGGAAGAGTGGATGGACTAGCCCAACACAATCAAAAATCATTTCCAGAAGGACGGTATGCCGGACAAACGTACGTAGCTGCGGATATATTCACTGTTTTTGCCAATGGCAGCTTGGAAAATCCTGGCCACGAGGACTCGTCAGGATGTCCCAGAAGTTTGAAGATCTACAAGCAATTTAGACCACACCCCGAGTCAAAAAAGATCATCAGAGCGTACCATTGATAGGAGCTCCATTTCACCCTTGGCCTGAAAGAGGGGCTCGTGAAGGAGAAGTTCTCCAAATATACACCCTACAGACCACATATCCACGGCAGTCGAGTATGCAGTTTCCCCTAAGAGAAGCTCAGGTGCTCTAGAAATCCATTTAGTTCATGTGTCGGGTACTTGAGTGTAGAATGAGAACTAACCGGTACCAGAGAGTAACAACAAGCTGGGTCATATCGCCCAATGGGTCTCCAAATGTTCGAGCAAGCCCAAAATCGGCGACCTTGATTTGACCCCGGTTATTCATAAGTAAATTGCTTGTCTTGAGGTCGCGATGTAACACCCAATTCGTGTGACAGTGTGCAACAGCAGAAATGAGTTGTCTCAAAAGGGTTTTGATTTCGGATTGTAAGAAGGGTTTGGGCATCTGCGTGAGTAGTTGCTTGAGGTCGTGCTCGATGAAGTCCATGACGATGAAGACTCTGTCGAAGGGAATTGGATTGTGTGATAAGGCATTGATAGCTGGGGCGTACGTACTGAGTTAATGTTTCCCCAACAACAATTTCCCGTACTCCCACGACATGCTCATGTTTGCATACCATGAGTGCCATAACCTCTCGTAAACTTGTTATTGGGAACCCGTTTTTCTCCTCATCTAACTTCAGCTTCTTGAGTGCCACTATCTCGCCTGTTTCCTTGTCTCGAGCCCGAAAAACAACGCCATACGTTCCCTCTTCGATATGGTTGAGTCGCTCATAACAGTACACAGACCGGCACGGTTGTATCGCAGGGTGGGCAGTTCGGGGTGGGACGAAACGACTACGAGTGGAAATAGTTGGGCGAGGCGGAGAGTTCCCTGCTGGCCGTAGCGCTCGAGGTGTAATTTGTGGGATTGGTTCTTCTTCAGGCTCTCGAGACAAGGCAGGAACGTCAGGTGAAGGTTGGCGAACTCTAGCTGACTTTTTCGGGCGCTTTTTGGGTACGATATGAATAGGTGGTTCCTCCTCCACGTCGTCCCATTTTGACCGCTTAGGAGTAGGACTTTTTAAAGTTAGTGATGAAGGGCCTATTTCAAGTTTTCAGGTTAGTGACCGAGGGGTGTAAGGGTAAGTTTTGCTCACCAGCGCCAGGAGTTGCCATGAGAAGACTATGTGGAGGCAGAGCGTAAGTTGGCAACCTGGTCAGAATTGTCTCAAACTATTACAAATGTGGCAGGCAAATCAGGTGTAATTTGTCTTGATCTTAGCTAAGTTCCTATGGTCTAGTGGTTATGACGCTTCGTTGTGGTCAAATTAAGCTGCAATCCGAAGCAGCCCGTGTTCGATTCACGGTGGGGACAAATCCTTTTTTCCAGCTCAACACGAACCAACTCGATGCGCTTTCAACTAATATATGAACCACAATTCACATTCCTGGACATTCTGAACCGAACCCTTTCACGTTCCCCAGCTAATCGAATTTGACCTGACGTCAACGACTCTCAGCTGACTACGACTGTCGTCCATCAACTTCCTCGTTCGCGCGCCCAGAACGGATTTCGTCGACCCGCAATAGTTCTTACTTTATAAATACATGCACTGCGCCCACATGTCTACTCTTGATCTCCACCCCCCACAGCGAACCCCCACCTTACTACCTAAATAACTATGGCCTCCCTAGGATTCCTTCGTTCTGTGTCTGGCGTCGCACTGCGTCGAGCTTCTCCAACAGCACGCCAAGCTAGGAGCGCAATCCGCTTCGGTTCGTCGAGCGCCGTGGTGAGTGTGCCATGAGCTACTTTGATATATAGAGGGGGCATAATCCAATGCAATCTAACTCCAACATAGGCCTCGAGCCCAGTGCTGCCTGGTCTTCCGTCAGCGTGCAAGGAGCTGTTCGATGCCAAGGCCCGCAAAGGTCAGTTCTACCTTGAAGTAGCTTATATTCAACCTAATATGCTATTTTAAATGTGTAGGAATGAGCTTTGCTGAAGTTGGCAAGGCAATTGGAAAGGACGAGATATGGACTGCGGCGCTGTTCTACGGCTAGGTAAGTCCCACTCGCTCTTGCTGTACCTTCACGACATTAATCACCTCATAATGGCTCGATCTATTCAGGCTAAACCCGCACCGCAAGACCTTGCGAAACTTAGTGAAGCACTCGGAATATCGTCACAGTCCCTCACAGATAGTCTGGGGGATCATTGGTGGCCTACTCGCGGGCTGGGACCGGACCCGCCAACTGACCCGGTTATCTACCGGTTGCACGAGGTGAGTAGTTTGAGGTAGAAAACGCAGAAATTTAGCCTGACACATCGGATGGGACTGTAGGGTGTGCTAGTTTATGGGTATCCCATCAAAGTGAGTGATCTTAGTTGCTTAATGGAAGGACCTTGTCGAGCATTTTCCCACAATCTAGGCTGTGATTCATGAGAAGGTAAATCCAGCGATACTATTATCAGGCCTATGATCTAACTTCGGCGATACACCAGTTCGGAGACGGCATTATGTCCCTCATCGACTGTCATGTCACAGTTGACCGAAAGCCGCATGAAAAGGGAGACCGAGTGGTATTGACATTTGAGTGAGTCTAATATTAACCTTTACCAAGGGCCTTTTTAACGTCTTTCCCCACCCTACAGCGGCAAGTTCTTGCCTTACGCCAAGTGGTGACACATTGAGTGAACAAATGAAGGCCCAAATTCGTCACTGTTGCACACGATAACTTGATATTCATGTAATTAGAAACCTGTTAAACCAGATCACTTAACCTGCTCGCTGTGTGGTATACAGTACAAATGCAATGCAAATCCTCGGAGCTCTGCCTTTCCCCATGAACCACATTGTCAACCCTCCACGATCGCTCGCTCGGCTTCAAATATCAGTAATCTCCTTCTTGATCTTGACGAACAAGCACCCGTTTTCGCTCAATTTGCCATGCAAGTCGAACAACCGGATGAACCGATATCCTTCCTGCAGCCTATCAACCCGCACACACGCCCATGCGGCCAGATCATCTGTCCCGAATTCTTCATCCTTAACCAAGAACCTTCCAAACGGCCGTTAATGTAACTCAGGCCAGTCCCATACGTAGCGACCATACCTTACGAAAGACGCAGCAGGAACAATTCCCGTCGCTTTGAGTACAATCTCTGGTGGGTCGCTTGACCCAAGCCCGAGCGTTCCGCGTTCCTCCCACACTACATCTGCTCCACGTAGCGCCTTGGTCTTCCCAGTTACACCATCCTCAGGCAGGCCATCCGCGAGAAGTTGAAGCTCCACATACCTGCAAGCGCATAATACAAAGTCAGAAGAACTTAGACCAACAAATGACACAGACGTACGGTTCGAAGCCCTGTGCGCCGTCCCGATGCTTCATCCGTTTGAAAAATCCTTTAATCTTCTCGCTCTTCCTAGCCTTCTTTTCTCCACCTGACTCCTCGCCCCCGCTCGCGTACGCACCAGTTCCAGAACCAGTCGCGCTAACAGCACTCCCGCTCCTCGAATGACCTTGCTGCTTTGCCTTCTCTTCCTTGGCTTTATACTTGGCCATCCGGTCTGCCTCATCCTCTGCCTCGTCTTCTGGAAGTGGCATGGACTGTCCTGCGAGGACGGTAAACCGTAAGATAACTGATCGCTTTTCTTCGCGCGCTCGGACACCAGTATGAGTTATATCTCGACGGCCGGGAGGTTTGAGCACGTAGCCGCCTGTTTTGGCGAACCTGTGGCATGGTTGCAAAAGGAAAGAAATAGGACAATGGAGAGAAAAGAAGATAGAAAGAATAGCGTGCGGGGTGAGTATATGCGTTAATAGCAAGTTTAGAGCTGGGTTAGTGAGCGAGACTTACATAGCTTCATTTAACATCATGCCCTACAAACGTAAACAGCATTTAATTACAGCAAACCGGCAGCGGTTGAAACCTACTCACAAGGTCAACCTTTTGCCAATTCAAGGCCACCAGCTGGACCCCACGGGACCAAAACACAGTCGGGTTCAAGTTTGAGGAGCCGAACCTACAGTAAGAAGAGGGCAGTCAGAGGCTCGTAACGTTTTCAGCCGGGGTGGGATTCTTGGCCAAAATGAGAATAACGCACCGGAGTCCAAACGGATAGGCACGCATGAGGAAGTGGACGTTGTGGGCGAAAAGTGCGTCGCGGCTGGCCTTATTCATCTTGTCGAAGGCGGTCTCGGAGAAGGAGAATATATGATTTGAAGGGAGTGTACCTGGTTGTATGCGTGATATGAGCGACGTTCGACGAGCGGACCGGTTGAACGGCTACGTAGGATTATACGAGACCGGACCAGTCTTGAATGCTGGGAGGAAACTCACTTGCTTGCTGCCAGTCTTTAAAACTATGGCTCGAAACATATATTCCGAGATCCGCAAGTGCCCGAATTACTTTGCTCTTCTTGGGTTTGTTCTTGGATGCAGCGACGGCAGCCTCTTTCATTTCTTCGTCTTCGGACGAATCATCGTCTGATTCTTCTGGCTTGGAGGGTTTAGCTGCAGAAGTGGGCTTGGGGGTTGGGGTATCCTCGGTAGGGGGGAGATGTTTGACCTAGGTATAGGTTGAGTATGACGCAAAAGCAGGATGAGTAGCACAAACATACTTTGACTATGATTCGGTGACGCAATGCATCTGGTGAGGGAAGTTCCTTGTCACTAACATGTTGAGGGAGTCGCTCCGTTACAAGATAGTTGGACCACTCCGTCTTCATAGTATCTACAATTTTTTCTTGCTGAATTCGCTGGTAAGTACACACCATTAAGTACGCGCAGACCGCGCACCTGAGTATGACCCGCGTGTACCTCCAAGCTAACAATGACCGGCAAGTCGGACGCGATGAACGCGGACTCCCGAATTGCGCGACAGACCTCCCGGAAGGGAACCTCTTTAGTCAAAGTATACCCATGGAAGACTGCCGGTTCGCCTGTCTCGCCGTCCCAAACATCGATCTCGACAGACCGGCAACCTCGTCGAAGGACATTGCGATACCCCTCAACGGTCGAAGCGCCGTACAACTGATGCCCAACAAGATAGGTATTATGTGACGAAGAGATGTAGTACTCGTTCAGTGGGCGGGTCTCGTCTTCGGGCACCGCAGCAATAGCGTCGTTGGCTGTGGAAGCAAGGTACGCGCTAAACTCGGTCTTGTCGATCCCATCCTTGTCGCTCAGCAGCTTATCCACAGCCGAAGGGCTCAGTGTGCGCTGCATCCATGCTTTAAACCCCACATCATCGACACAGTTCTCTCCTTGTACACCCA
This sequence comes from Ceratobasidium sp. AG-I, assembly GCA_015039395.1. Taxonomy (NCBI): domain Eukaryota; kingdom Fungi; phylum Basidiomycota; class Agaricomycetes; order Cantharellales; family Ceratobasidiaceae; genus Ceratobasidium; species Ceratobasidium sp. AG-I. The sequence continues at coordinate 405,205 of MU132157.1, read as the reverse complement.
AAAACGCGCGCAACTGCTTTGCGTCGAGAATGTGTCCCGAGCAGTGAGCCTTGAAGACCCGGTCAACTTGCTCCTGTAACCCTGGATGAGTGATCACTAGAGGCCGAGACTGTTCTTGTCCGCCTCCTGCATCTGTCTTCACTGTCGCTCGCTGGCTGTTGTCCACGGGGTTGTCTGGCATCTTCGTTGCGCGTTATGCCCTTGTCGTCGGCCTGCCTAGCCATTTCCATGCCATGTTGACGTCAACATCACGTGTGCTGTCATTGTTATCGTAAACGCGCACAGCCTATAATCTCCGCGCATATATCCAAGCAGACATATGCACCGCCGGCCCACAGACATGCCTCGCCTCTTGGTGCAGTCGACTACCAAATATCTAAGCATCAAAGGCCAGAAGACGTCTGCCACCATGGAAAGTCTTTGGGTTGACTTGTAGGAAGACTTCCAGGCTTCAACCACATAGCCCCTGGTAAGGAGTTTGCGTTCATCTTCGTTTTCGCGGGCTTGACCTCACTGTGACTCTGTTGCGGTGGAACACGGCAGGAGAAACCAGGCTCTTATCATTCAAGTGCTCAATTACGTAGAGCTACATATACAGATACAGATCAGTCATTACACGGAAATGGCCATAACATGGCTGTCTTGAAACGAGCCCACTGCTCCTTTAGATTCCCGGGCACTCATGCTTCCGGATATGCAGCCTTGATAATATCAGCCGCTTTTTCTCCAACTGCGAGCGCGGGTGCCGTCTATGCCCAAACATGAATTAGCACGGCTCTCAAACACCAATATGCGGGTGAAACCAAGATACGAACCGTGTGTCCAGACGTAATTGTAGGGAAAACACTACAATCAACAACCCTTAGTTTCTCTAATCCGTAAACTCTTAAATGTGCATCCACAACGGCTCCGATACGTGCGGTACTCGTCGGGTGGTACAAGGTATCAGCGCGGGCATGAACCTCTCTAGCGAGTGTTTCGTCATCCGCATCTAGTAGGTTGTGGTCGAGACCCGGTGTCCGGTCGCCCTGATCGATGACGCTTCGCAGAGGCTCTGTTTGGACAAGGCGGAGCATCGCACGCATACCCCTCACAAGGACATCGACATCGTGCTGCGTGCTAAGATAACTGTAGATGACGCCAAATGGGTATTTAGATCGTAATGCATGAGTGAACTTAACAGCTTACTTGGGGTCAATAATTGGAGCGTCAAACGGATCGTTGCTGCGTAGTGTAACGCGTCCCAAGCTCGTGGGTCTGTATGCTTTCAGTAAAAATAAGTAGGAGCATAAACTAATCGCTAACCTCAAAACAACGGTCCCAACAGTCATCAAATCGCCTTTCGCTATCATCTCCAAGCCATGATTTTTGAACGCAATCGGCATCGCGATTAACTCGATATCAGGTGCGCCGGGCCCAGAAGACGAATCTTCATTTAAAGGAGCGAGGTTTGGGAACAGCTTGGGATCGTCAGAGCGAAAGAAGCATGCAGCTTCTGCAAACTAATGAGCAATATTCATAAGAGTCCCAATACTCAATGAACTTAGGCGAAAGCTGAACTTACGTTGCTCGTCAATGGGCCAGATTTCGATACGAGATACTGAATTATAGCCGCGGCCCGTCTCAAGCTATTGTAAAAAGTAGCAGAACCCTTCTTGCGATTGAGGTAGTTCAACGATTGTCCAGGAATAGTACGGAAACGCAGAGGGACCATGAGATGATCCATGAGATGGTCGCCAACACCTGCCAAGTCGTGAATAACAGGAATATTATGCTTGTTGAGTTCTTCAGCAGGTCCAACTCCAGAGTTCATGAGGATGCAGGGGGTATGAACTGCACCAGCACTATAAAACAATATTAGTATACAAATCAATAGTGAAGAGTTACCAGCGTACGTCAGGATAACCTCCTTACGCGTTCGTGCTTGATATCTAGGTGCGTCCTTGCTCCTGGCAAATTCAACGCCAATAGCGCGCTTGCCTTCAAAAAGTATCCTTGTAACATGTGCATTAGTTGCAACAGTCAAGTTCGAGCGGGCCAATACGCTCGGAGTCAAATATGCAGCCTCAGCAGAACACCTCGAAGATGAAGATGTCATGTAAGTCATGATCTACGCAGAACGTATCAAGTGAGAAGTCGAAGCGTATTGGCTCTGGTTTAAATATGATACCTTCGAGACGCCGAGGGATCCTCTATATAACAGACAGTCCATAAGTTATCGAGCTGTGCAAACTAAGGGTAATGTTATTCTACTTACTGTGTTGTGTTGAACTGTTTGTTAAAACTATTTAGTATTGTAGGTATTTTACTTAGCTAGAGCTTACATCAGGATTCCTAGGGATTCCGATATTTTCGCACGCGTTTACGAAAGAACGGCAGACGCTTGAAAAGTACCCGAAGAAACCGGTCTTGAATTATCTGTCAAGAGTGGAACTGAGGCAAGGAAGAGTAGCGCACATACCTGAACTGGACCTTCATTCCCTCGTTTGGAAGTATCTAATGGAAAATCAGGGTGAGGGTGGAAAGTTTCAAACTTGCGAAACGATCTATAATATTAGCATACGAACAATCAGCTTGAAAAGGGCGTTCCATTGGCATAGACACGCACTTTTGTAGCTGTTCAAACTTCCACTCTTGGCATTCGGGCTCGTTGGTTGCTGAGGCCCATTCATCATAGTCTGTCGAGGCGCCATAGTGGAACCTGGAGGTAAGTTTGAGCTGTGTAGTTAGCACTTCGATAAATAAATAAAAAGGAAGCCCACATCATAGCGTTGCTCGATGAACCTGTATACCAAAGTGGAGCTCAGCCTGTATTTTATCGCTATCTCGGAAGAAATCAATACTTACATCCACCCAGCAGTTTTGCTTCAAGCCAGGCACTTGTCAATATATGCTCAAAATGATTTGAAGGCGTATCTACCTCGAGTCCAGAATATTTCGCGGTTATCACAGCCAGATTGAGGTGTAGTGTGAAGAAACCAGTCATGTTTGGATCTCATGATCTGACCATATGCCGCAGGTACAACGGAAATGTCAAGGCTAACGCCGCTGCTCAAGCATAATTGATTCAAATGCCGCCCGCTCTCTAGCATGTTATACGACGTACCTAGCCCCAGCTTCGAGTAATAGTACTTTAAAATCAGAGCGCTCCGAAAGACGTGATGCAAGAACTGATCCAGCGGTGCCTTCCAACAGGGTTGTATGATAGTAGTCCATCACATAGATTATAACAGGACGGCTTACCACCACCTATGATGATAAAGTCGTAAGTATCATCCTCGGACGATTCATCCGCGACTGTCGTTGATGCTACTGGTCTGCCCACAGTTTCGAGCTTATCGACCAGGCCGCGCTTCACCACTTCTTCAGCTGGTCCTTGCAGGCGAGTGACGAGGAACGCGAGCGCAGCCGCCCCAGCGACTGTCGTAGCGATTAGCTTGGTTTGCTCCGAAAGGCTCATGCTGAATTAGACGACGTATTCAAGCGAAGGAGCAAGTTGGGAGCGATTCGTGCAGCCAGGTGATGGGCCAGCACTTCGACTCTTTATACTGAAGTCCCAAAAGCGGAGTGGTCATGCGGGCGCCTAGAAGAGAGGCATTCGGGCAACCCCGACTTGGGCTATGCCTTTTCAGTCAGGTGTTTATCACGTGAGGCTGATATGGGCGCCAACCACCTCAACATCTGCTTGCCGTTACCACAATTCTGTGCTGGTTAGACTACACATCAGAAATATCAAAATGGACTCGTTTCCTACCTTTTTACGAGAATATAGGCAGAAGGAGCAAGGTTTGTGTTTCCATTTAATATTGATAGAGTTTAAATTATTAAACCCCAACATTGAAGAACAGGCGCAAACTGCGAAGACTGCTTACTATTCTGCTACATTTTCACATTCGCCTAGTTCTTCGGTTAGAGGCAGCGCTGATATCATGTGGTGGCCTTCGTGTATCAATGGCGTGAGTCCAACGTCGGCCGGGGCTGCTCCGACTTCAGAGGTCGTGTTTTTATTCATCCCAGGTAAGCGCTATTGCTCCAAATAAATAGACGAAAACATTTATGGTCCTCTGGTGAACATTGAAAAAGGAAACCCAGGTCTTGTCGAATTCTATACGGAGTTTCTTGAGCAGATACACCAGGCTATCAATAAAGCCGGTACCCGCTTCTCTATCTTTAATAGAGGTCACGTTGGGCACGCGCCCAACTTGCCCACGAAGAAGGGTGCGTGGACGGTGGGACTAGACGCACAAATCGCAAGCACTATAGAACTCTACGATTCGATTCGAGATGCGTATGGGCCGAACGCCAAGGTCGTTCTCGCGGGTCATTCCGTTGGTGCTTGGATTGTGACACAGGTCGGAGCATACCAATCAGGAGTTGTTGTTTGATACTGACTGGATGGAGTAGGTAATGCACGCACGGCCTGATACTGCATCTGCAGCGTTCTTACTTTTCCCAACAGTCAGTAATATCGCATCAACCCCCAACGGGCGGAAGCTCTCGGTGCGCACAATCTAGCCCCGAATCGCCCCTCCAGTTGAACAAATCAAACTTAGTGGCTATTCCATCACCCAATCCCCACTATCGTGTCTCACTTTACTCGCCTTCTCACTATCCCTCCGTTCTCGCTCATTCCTCGCAGCATCCCCTATATTTCGAAATTCCATAACTATCCTGCGCCCCAAGTCGAAGTCCTCAGGTCTCTCGTCACCTCCCCCCATGTTGTATACTCAGCTTTAACGATGGCCCATGACGAGATGCGTACGATCGGGTCGCTTGGCAGCGCTCCCTCCACTGTCCAAGCGACATGTGAACGTGAGCGCGCGCGCACTTACGCGTGTTTTGCTGCAACGGATGAGTGGGTCGGAGATGAGGTCTCAAGCGTGAAGGCGATGCTAGACGAAAGTCAAATCATCGTGCGCCAAGATGACGTTCCACATGCGTTTTGTATTAGTAAGCCATTCATGCTACAAGTACATATATGCGCATTGAACCTTTCTTGGCAGATCATAGTGCTCCAGTCGCAGAAACGTGTATAGAGTGGATACGGGATATTCTTGCTCGATGATTGTCTAGCGAATAGCACCCAAGATAGTCTCGGTTACAGCTGGCCATTACATGTCGTGAAGCATTATTGTTGCCCCTTACTGGCATCTTATTCACTCATACTCTTCTATCATTGATACGGTACGCAATCATCTGCTTGTAAATTCTTCGAATCACATTGCAGCTAATGTACAAATAGATATGTTTGTACAGTCCGTAGCCTTCTCCGCTCACCTTCCCCTGAACTTCATGTATTTTAATATTCAAAATATCCAAAATATACGGAGCATCGCGCCATGCAAGGAGTTCTAGGTTGGAATCATCTGTTCAAATAAGGCGAATGATTTCACTGATCCGAGCATTCCTTTTGTCTGAGCTGGTCTTTTCGGTTAGAGTTGTATCGCCTCGATTTCAGACACCGTACGTCACAAATTCATTTTCATATTCACACTGCAGGTTCATCGTACAAAAAGATACTTACGGACCGCAAACACAAACGAACATCGACGCACGGAGCTACAGAGTGACAAGGCTACGAGGTTGCATGATGTTCTAGCGAATCGGGATTCACTTTAGTTCGGCTGGGCGCGTGAAGTTCAGATGAGTTTGGGGTGGCTAAATATCTCAATGAACTATCGTACCTGAAGGATTCGCACGGAAGCCTTTCGTGACCACCAAGTTCATTGCGGTGGCCAGGTAGGAGAATTTCTTCGACGTCTGGCGGTCTAGATTATACCAGTCCGCCTCGTCTTTGAGGTTGGCTCCAATCTTGATGGTAGTTAACACTGCACAGAAGTCGGATGGGAGTTGTGGGCTAGGACTCATGATGAACAACCTCAGCTCCCAGAAGGATTGTGGTTCGTCCGTCTTCATCCCTGGTTCGGCCGGGACGAAGCTAGCCCAGCCGTTCTCCTTAGCCCACCGAAGGTCGGTAATCGTATTGAGGAGACTCTGCGTGAGCTCCTCGCGCTGGATCGGCGGCTTGAAGGTCTGAAACAGGAAATCGGCATACGTCCCAGTTACAGAATCAAGGGTCGACTCCTGTGGGGAGATGTTACGGTTGTTGTACTTGTCAAAGACGAGTTCCTCGCCGTCGTAGCGATCGATAGCATACTTGAAAGACTTCCAATCGAAAGATTTGCCGTAATTTCCAGAAGTATCTTTGACGTGAGCGGCGCAATACTTGGTGATCTCGGTGACGGTATGGGAGAAAGTAGGAGGCAAGACAGAAAAGATGTCAAAAGGGAATCGCACTGAAGTCATATCAAAGGTCAGCATAGCGCAACTTGACAGGGGCGCTAGATGTGCCGGACCTGCAGGGAAGCCACTACTGAACGTATCTGGCGTCAAGCAATGTCGAGACAGCAAACAAAAGGTATTCACCTCATATTCGAAGTGTTTAGTGTACTATCGACGCTGTGGTGAGAGGGTTGGTTTGCGGTAGAGTGGGGATGCGATTTGAATAATTGAAACATAAGAGGGGATGACCTTTGATGTGGCTAATAATGTGTACGCCGTGGTAAAAAGACGTCTGAAGGACAAGTTATGATTTTGCGTATCATCGAGGCGTGTACAGTCGTGCAGTGCCCCACCCGAACTAGCACGGCGCAAACTCCGCTTATTTTGACTCCGTAAGGTGATTCTTATTCCTATCTTGGATTGAGGGTGGCAGAAGGCTCATGATACCTGGAGACTAAGTTTGTTCAGAGCACACAGACGCGATTGCCACGCTTACTCACATGTAAATCGCCCATGTGGATCAGCTGCGGCGATTCACAAAGCCCAAGCAGGAAGTTGTTGCCCAACGCCGACCAGAGGCGCAGAAAACCCATCTGATCCTGCGGCGTAGACATACAGTGCCGAACATTTCTCATCACTCTCCGCAGGACCTTGCCGTACGCACGGGCGTCTCGGGTGGAAGTGAAGTGACACAGCGAGGCGAAATATGATCGCCGCCGTTGGCCGTTAATTTTATCGGACGTTTTATCTATGCAGACAAAGAATGCAAAATTACACCTTGGGACCACGTAGATGCACCCCCGCAAATGCCCTCAGCAACAGTTCGCCTTTGGAAATTGATTTCTACTACGACGCCAGGATACTTGTACTGAAATTACTTTTCTCGCAAGACAGCCTCGTTGTTACGGGACTCGTCGGTCACACTACAATGTTTCTTTTCATTCATTCATTTACATAGTCGTGCATATAACCAGTATTGAGACTGAAAGGAACATTCACAAGTCAAAAAGTATCGTTCCCTGCAGAATGGCTGACTTTTTCCCTCGTAAATAGCGGAACGAAGGCCGAACAGTGGTCGAGGGAACTTACTAGACGACGACGACCCGCTCCTTAAGCTGGACCAATCGACCAGAGTGCACTGCTAGATGAGTCATAAACAACCAGATTACCATCGTTCTGTAACTCCAACCGATATGGGCCTCGTGAAAACCTCCCCGGCTGGGAGCCCGATGCCCATACTGGCTCGCGGGCTGCGTCATAGATGACCAGGTTCGCGTCCTCCTGCATGCTCAGATAACTCGGAGCTCGGCCCTTCCCTCCTGAGCCCGACTGCCAACGAGACCCAATGCTGAAGTTTCCGTCCGCCGAGAGGGTCGCTGTGTGCTTCCCGTCGGGGGAGCCCATCGATTCGCCGCCGGGGAGGATACCAAAGTTGTAGAGTACGTTGTTCAGTATCTTCTTGCATTCGAATATCTGCGCCTTGTACGAGACGCCGCTCCTGAACTTGGTTGGGATTCCAAAGATCGATCCTTGGTCCTTAAAGGAAATAAACGAGAGAATGAGGAAACAGTAGGAGGCTTTGCGCATCGAATAGAAGGTCAACTGGTATGAGAAGTAGTGACCCTCGCTCCTCGAGGACGACGTGAAAAAGTTGTCTTTGAATTCGGAGACCTGGTTGTCGATTGTATGTTGAATAAGCGACAGGAAAACGTCGGTTCCGCGAACGACCTCGATTGGTTCCCCGAAGTAGTCCTTCACCATGCTTGAAACCCTATCGTCTACGAGGCTTGAGTTGATGTTCGTCATAGTATCGACACTCGAGGTGTATCTAAGGCTGAAGCCGATCGATTTGAGGTCGTTTATCGCGCCTGCTTCATTTACAGTAGCGTAATTGAGGTTCACGTTCTTGCCCATCTGCTTTAACATCGCCTTGGACTGGGTGTTGACGATTTCAGGATAAGCATGGTTGTTGAAGATGTAACCTCCTTGGAAACTGATTTCGGTAGTCATACAGTACTATAAGATCATAAAAAAGCGTTAAATAAGGGGATTATTGAAATCACACTGCGCAGTGTTTACCAGGGGATTGAATCGCGAAACTACGAGTTACATTAGTTCGCGTTTCTGGTAGGTGAATGATAACATACAAGGTCGACTGCGCCTGGGTGTATCACGTTGCGGTAGGAGTTGCGAGCAGGGCAGGTCACATAGACTGTATCTTTGACTATGCTGAGGCCGGTAAAACGGGATAAGGGAGAAGAGAAGACGCATGGCCTAGAGCAGTATGTAGCTCGAGCACCACTGCATTCCATGAAGCCATTCGGCAGAGTACCGTAGCAAGGTTATCGGATCGTTAGCGTTCCGTTAGTCCGCCTGATGAGCGTAAGATAGCTTACATTGAGCCAAAAACAACACCAGTAATTTCGAGTTTATTCGGGTTGTACCCGATCCTGTGACTGGGATTCAGCCAAATTTGCGTCGGAGATAATTTGTACTTCATCCCTGCACGACGGCAACGGCAAGCATAGCGGAGGCTCCAAATCATTGGTTCAAGCCAATATCGCGGGAACCTGTAGACGCATCGGTTGGCTGTTCAAGTACAGTCAGTGGATCGCCTTTCTCGTCTGTTTCGTTTTGTAACAAGCACCAAGTATGCACAAACAAGCCCGTGATACATGATTGGCTGAGCGGTCATGTGTAAATTCTTATCAGCGCGTTGGTTTGTCCTTACTAGTATATCCAAAACTATAAACAAACATAACAAATTTAAGGTTGGTGAAAGAAATGAGACTGCCTAAGCGAGCTCCTAAACAGACGATCCATCCCAACGATGACGCGCCATTCCAGCGGCTTGAGCTCAGCGGTGAGCATGCGGTGTGACGTGTGCATACAGTACGAAGGGCTAAGCTTCGCACAGAGAAGGCGCCCAATATCACCTGGATAGCGATCCGGCCTACAGGTTCGTTAAAACTGGCCAACTCGCGATGGACGTTACTATCGCCGCTCTAGGAATGGTGGAGCGAGCACTTAAAGAGCAATTAAATAGCTGATCCGATAAGATGAATATACATGTAAATCCTTTTGGTGAATCTCCTCATGGCCAGCCTTCAAGGCAGGGCGTAACGCCACGCACACATGTCTGAATTCTTCATTTTTGCAGAGAGAGTTGCCTGAACTGCTCAACGGGAACCCTATTTTCTGGGGAGCACCTGGGAGCGCCCCGGGTTTCTCCGTACGCTCCGGGAGCATAGGGAGCGCATGCATGGAGCACGGGAGCACTGAGGAGCGCATCGATGGCGCTCCCGCGTGCTCGTGAGAGCTGGGACTGCCTGTCCGGTCCCCTTTGTACGCAGCGCAGACAATGTAAAATACGAGTCGCATTGAGATCAGCACGAGGCGTGGCGCGCGTAACAGTCGCAAAATAAGCTTGCGAGTAGGTCGAGTTCAACCCATGCGCAGCATTAATTAACTCGGACTAAAGGTGAGTAAACTATGGTGTATATTTTGAGCGTGCGTGTACAACAGCTCAGGGAAAACCATTTATGTAATCAGATGTAATGAGGTGTAATTAAAGTGGGGGTAAAAGTAATGATGCTATTAGGGTAGAATTACACGGTGTAATGTTGTAATGAAATGCCATTACATGTCATTACATCATTACAGTTACCCCCACTTTAATTACACTTTCGGTTTTCCCTGAGAGACAAGTGAAAACGCTATTCGAAACGGGCACGAACGGAAAGGTGAAAAAACAGAAAAGGTTTTAATGACGAGTCCAGACACGGAAAAGAAAACAGATAAGACAGCGTAGGTTCCAAGAAACCGCGCGTGTGCGAAGCACAGCGGTGGAGTGCGAAGACGACCGCAGGACGAGGGAAGCCAAGAGAGAAGTCCGTAATAGCGTGAAGGATTTGAGTTTGAACGGGGAGACAATGCGAACGGCGGCACGGGGGGCAAATTCTCTTGCTAGGAAGGCTGTTGACCACGGAACGCGCGGTCACAGGTTCCACCGCACATGCCGCAGATGCCGAGCAAGCCGGTCGTGTAACCCGGGTCGCCGACGTCGCCAGTATTCGACGAGCTGGAAAAAGTAGTGGTTGACATAGTGGTTGAGCCAAAAGTCTTTGCCGGACGACAGAAGATCGGTATCAATCGAGAGCCGAGTGTCTTTTTCGAGCTGGTGGAATTTGGGAGTAAGATGACACGAGAGAACAATGTCTGAAACAGGAATAACAAGAGTACGTCGTCGATTACGAGAGTCCAAGTCCGGTTTGGTTGAGTGCATTTGATTCGATTGGGAAGTGGGCGAATCGAACGGCGCGAACACCTCAACGTAAGCAAGTTGACCGGGCCATAAATGTTTAAGGTGAGCAGGGAGGGTAAAAAAAGAGCGGACGCGACATCCGCGAAAGCCTGCGTGTCGAGAATTTTTGTGAGTGCACGCGAAAAAAAAGAATGAAGGACATTAATAAATAAATAAAAACATCTTCGGTGAAATGCACGACTTACGCTGCATGCCATGCTTCTCGTCTTCGTTCGCGCCTGAGCCTGAAAAGACGACGGCCAGTGAGCAAGAGAAACAGAAAATGAAGAAAAATAAAAAAAGAATAAAAACTCACATTCACGTAGCATGTTGGGTCTTTCGAGATACAAGGCCGTATCCCAAATACCACGTTCACATATCCGGCCACGTTTATTCAACACCGGCGGGCTCGCGCGCACTACATCTCGACGAAGGGGCTCGAAAGGGGCAAAAGGAAGGGGTTCGTGGTGGAGGTAAAGTTTGTGCCAGACGCTAACGTAGTTGTTGTGGGAAATAAGCGCGTCATGTGATGGTGTTCCGCACCGGCGACCGAGGAACTTGGCCACGTCAGCGATTAGATTCGAAGCGCCGTACTTATCGATTACGTCCCGGATCAGCACCTTCTGTTTGGTAGGAGCTTTCGCCATCTGCCGACGAGGGTTTGGGTAAGCGACTGGTTCGTATACCCACTCCGAATCCTCCCCAACGCCCCTCGGTATGCTGCCTGCCTGCTCGGTCGACACACCCGTGCCTCCTCTCTCATCGTCGCGCGCACTACCGCCCGGGCCTCCATCAACTTCGGCCGTCTGTCCCTGTCCCTTGCCCTCGTCGCCTTCGCCCTCGTCGCAGTCCAGCCCCAAGTACCGGTTCAGGTAAGCTCGGTGGATTCGAATGGCTTCTTGTCGCTGAACGTACTTTACCATCTGGGGCAGAGGTTTCACCTTGTTCGATGCGCGCCATGGTACTTTGGCGAACTCGATGTGGAGGTGCTCGGGCGCCTCCGTGTTGTACCCGTCCGGCGTGCCCAGTTGGCGAATCGAGTGCGTGTAATGCCGCAACATATGCAACTTGGGAATCGCGTCGAATCGCTTGCTCGTTTCGTACAGGCCGTTGGCGACGAGCCCGCCCTTCAGCCTATGGAAGGTCGCCAGGTCGTTCTCCATCGCCGTGAGGTCTGTATCCGTCAGACTCGATCCGTGTGCGCGGAACATAAAGTTCATGAGCGCGTACACCAGCTTCGCCATGTCGCTGCTCAGGTCTCCAATGACTGCAGGTACGATTTGCGCCATCAACTGCTTGCTTTCACGTCCTGTCCACTGACTACCGAATCCTGTGATCCCTTTAGTGAAATGTCGCATCCCCGCAGTCATCGGCATCGCAACGACTCGTTCGTCCACCTCCGTCGGTCCCACAAGGTACTTGAGCCACCGGAGCAAGTGCGTCTTGAAGACCCCCTGATAGATTTGGTGCAATAGGTCCGGCGTAAAGCAAGTGGCGAGGTTCACGTACGGTATGTCTCCCCACCATGGCCACACTGGCTTGAGGCTAAGCTGCTTCAACTCAGCGGCGCTATTGTGCAAAAAATACAACTTTAGCACCCCAAGGGTCTCCTCACGCTCGCGCAGCTCCGCCGCTCGCTCGATGTCTCCTCGTCCCTGCCACGTCGTCTTGCATATCGGACAACTGCCTTCCGATGTGCACGAGTGTAGGTTCTGCTCGGGCCAGTCGGCAACGTACGCGGCGATGCGAGGATAGACGCGACGCTGATACCCGTCCGCGCACCACATGTCGACCCCCTTCTCCGCCGCTTCGCGCAGTGGCAAGAGCAGTTGTTCCATCGAACGGTGAACCAAATCGGCCTTGAGGCGTTGGCGCTCCGCGTCGTCCTCGATGTCCTCGAACGCGTCCACGGGCAAGTAGCCCAAAAGCACCATCGCCCGCTTACTCGGCTTCCGTCGCACCCCTTTTGCGATATTTGCTATCGAGGCGTAAACAGGATAGGCCTTTTGGCCGCCACACATGATCGACAACGTCGTCGGGTCCGACGATATGATCAGAGGCGCAAGCGTAGCGTTACGCTTCCCCTCTTTTGCCAGCTTGTCCTGTCGACCAGTAAGTTATTTTGATCGTCACCCAAATTTTCAAACGTGCTCACTTGCTCATTCCACCACCAATCGCCGCTGCTTGCGTCCCAGTATACGCGCTCTTTCTTCGATGGAGATGTCCATAATCGCTCCGGCGCATACTTGGTGTGCTCCAGGAATTCCGGGTTCGCAACCATGTCTCGAATCACTTGAACGATGTTACGCGACACCATGTACTGTGGTCTCGCTCGCCTTCCATCGGATATGTTGATTTCGGTCAATTCGAATGGAGGGCCGTGCCGTAGTTTATCCACGTCGGACAGCATCGCGTCTACGTTCGGCCACGGCGTTCTGCCTTCGTACTAAAGCAGTCATTTATTTAGCTTTTTTTTTAAATCCACCTACGTCGCAATGCTTACAATCTCGCTCTTCAGATGCCGATCCTTCGCCGCGTCACTCATCTCCGATGTCATCAACAACTCCGCCGTGTTAAAGCTCTTCGGGTCCGCCAGCGAACCACAGGACCGCATGTATGCGTCCATATCAGGTGCGGCGGCACGGTCTTCTGAAATAGGAGAACCAGCTAACGGGTCTGGATAGGCCTCAACGTAGAAACCGCCTTCACGACGTGGCTTGCGGCCAATTGGAGTCGGCTTCGATGGGCCGGGTTCTGAATCCGCTTGCCCCGACGCCGAACCCACACGAGTTGCGGAAGGTCCAGGCAGACTGGGGTGCCCGGGTGTCGTGTCGGCAGCGCTTTCGTCCGGGACTTCTTCCAAAGTCACTCTCGTTTGTTTGCCGGTCGGAGCCAGCGTATTCGCCACACCCTCCTGGCGTTTTGCTTGCTGCCTCTCGAGCTCGGTGCGCTCTGCCTCGTTACATTTCGACGCGCTCGTAATGTGTTGTCGCCGTGCGGAATCATCCGAGAAGGTTTTTGGACAGTAGAAGCACTGTTTGCGCGTCGTTGAGGGATGGGCGGGCGGTGCGGGTGATGTAGACTGAGTGGACTGAGTGGACTGAGTGGACTGAGTGGAGGACGCGGACAAAGAGGAAGTGAGCGCAACGCCTCCACGCCTAGGTTGTGTCGAAATGGTGTGTCGGCCCATGGTCTCGTGTTGTGTCGCGCAAGCAGAGGATGAAGTTTCCAATCGTTAAGGTAGAGTCAACCTCTTGCTTGTACAAAGTCGGTCACTGATATTATTGTTTCGTGCGCCTTAGGGACTTTTCTCAAATTTGATATTTCTCTCGTCGCCATTTGCTTTCGTGCCGATTTAAAATGGCTCATTAGTCCAATTTGGGACAATTGGAGCCTGGGCCTGTCGATCAATGATTTGGTGCCTTCTTCAGTCCCTGACGTGCCACCAGGATCGACACTTGCCCCATTCGCTTATCGCTCTCTCTTCCATTCCGCCGCCGTTCTTGACCCACTGCGACGTGCCCTCGGGCACTTTTTTTTTTGTTGATGTTGTTGTCCGAGACCAAGCCTCCGACCTGGCCTCCGGCAATCTGTCTTGGATCGTCCTGCTTTCACCATTTTTCCTGCTTGCGATGTGCCATTCGTCGCCCGCCCTTATCGTTGTTTTTTTTCGGCTGAGACCTAGTATCCCACTCGGGCTCAGGCGATTCGGCCCTGCCGGTCGCCATTTCAATATGTTTTCCCTGCTTTGCAGCTATTCGCGACCATCAGATACTGGCTGGCGCCCACTCTCGACTGCCTTTCCTTTCCTTTTCTGGCGGAGATATCTTCTCAGGCTTGAACCGTTTGTTTGTGGTCGTTATTGTTTCACCCTTGTGGCATGTGCTGCGATGAATTCTCCATTGGCTGGCCCCCACTTCGTTCTTTGTCCGAGACTCACTCGGCCCAGCTCAAACACTCTCCTCCCGCCTAATCTATTTCATTTTCTCCGCCGACTCTACCGACCTGTTCGCTTCCTCTTACCATTTCATTGTTGTATCACTAATTGCGACGTGCTCTCTGCGCTCGCTCTCCCTCACTCTTTCACTGGGTTTTGGTTTTGGGTTCCCCTAAACAGCTCGCTTTCTTTTTTATCATTTCAACTCATGGTTGCTCGCATGATTGAATCACTCGCTGCCACGCACTTTGCATTGTCCTCTTTGCCTCTCTCAATTTTTGCACGGGGACATAATCTCTATCTTACTTGAGCGCTTCGCTTCCCCTCTTGTTATTTCATTGCTCTAGTATTGATTCCGCCGCACTCTCTTGCATTCTTTGAGCAAGACCCAGCACTTCATTTACTCGATCAACTCGCTTCCCCCTATAATCATTTCATCATTGCAATACTAATATGACGTGCTCACCTCTCTTGTGCACGTGCTCTCTCGCGCACACACACTCTCTCTCGCACTCTCTTTCGCGCATTCCCTCCCCTCTCTCTATTATTTTTCCAATTGAGATCGAGTCTCTTGCTCATTCGAGTAATTTGCGTCTGCGTGCTGTTATCTAATTTATTTACTCTACTTGTTATTAACCGGGTCATTTGATGTAACATCCCCGACTTGCTCGAATAGTTCGCTTACCTCGTGTGATGGGTTATCTATCGCACATCCATCGATCCCCTTTGTGCCTGGATGGGTCTCGGATAATCTGCTCCCGCTCAATATTGTTTCATCGCCGGGTACTCGCTGCAACGCGCCCTCTGCTGCCCACTCCCCCATTTCTTGCCCGAGACCCAGTCCCACATTGCTCAAGCACTTCGCTTCCACCCATTATTATTTCATCATCTCCACCTACTTCGTCGGTTGCTGTAACAGCCCTCTCCCACTCGCACTCTCAATGGCCTACTCCCCATCTTGGGCTCGGGTAATCCGCTTCTGCTCGCTACCATTTCATCGTAGCGTTGCTTGTTGCAACGTGCCTCTTGCATTCGCCACCTCTCTTACTCTTTTGGTTATGGCCTGGCCTCCGCCTTGCTTATACACTTCACTTCCACATGTTGCGACTTCGTTATCTATGCTCCACTTGCAGCCA